>OY856186.1:386800773-386859221 GCA_963693315.1 Diogma glabrata | reverse complement strand
TAGTGTTCGTAAACTGCGTTTCTAGCAGCTTCCATTCATTTTGTCCTATCACTGACTTTTATCACTTTCATTTGACTTTAGTTTTGACATTCTGCAACACTTCACATGAAGTTTTTGAATGAAATTCCAAGTCAGCGTTCGTTGTAAAGGAACCGTTCTACGTGATCAAACCACCGAATTCGTAATATGTAATCATTCCGATTATATCATTCACTTGTTACTATACTGATTTTCAGTATTTTTACAGGATTCGACAATCAGTATCATTTGGTCTTTAAGTTTTTAAACCATCCTTAGAAATTGGATTTTGGAAGAGAAATTTAGCGTTTTAAATTTTTTGTATCATCGTTTTTATGGTTCCGTACTTTGTAAAAGTAAAAACGGTACCCTATTGGTAAATAAATAAACGGTACCCTATTGATAAAAAAATTGTCATAAATTGTCATAAACTGTATTTAAGTTTATTTATTTATTTACAAAAATATGTTATCGCACAAAAATCTTAGATTTCCTTTAATTAGTTGTGGTTGTTTTAAAATTTTGGTTTATTTAAGCGAGCATATAATTTCAGATCGAAATCATTTTTGACTTTCGCTTAATAAACCTTTCAGTCAATTGCAGAAAAATACTTTGAGTTGACAATTAATGTGAAATCAATAGCCGACAAAAATTTATTTGTAAAATATTACTAAAACTTAATTTAAATAACTTAAATAGCAAAAAAATGATAAATTCATTCATTATTTTCATAAATAAGTTGCACAAACAGCAACTTGAAAATATCAAGTACATTAATGTCAAAAACCAGAATATTCTTGTTTTTATTGACTCGAATTCAAGAATATTTTGGAAGGTTTTCATTGGATCCTAGTATATTCTATAAACTGGTTTTTATTCACTGATTTATCAGAAAATGCTTAAAAATTTAAGTATTTAGAATATTCTACTTTTTTTCACTTCGCCCAAGGAGATAGCAAAACAAAAGTTTTTTTTAAGGATTGAGTTTGGCTTAGAAAAATCGAAAAAGATAGAAATATTTCAAAAAAATTTTATTGGATTTTCAACTGGTTAGTTTTTAGGTTATTACCAAAAACGAGTGTTTTTTTTGTCCCAAGCCTTAACCTAGAACATTACAAAAGAAAAAAATTAAAAGAATTCTCACGTTTTTTTGTTTTGGTTGTTATAATTTCAAATGTTCATTGGAGGGTGTCGAGAGTAGGAATTTCGAAAAAAAAAAATATTTTTGATCATGTCAAGTGGGGTGTCATATGAAAGGTGATTTTTGTTGTAGTGCAAAACAGTTTTTTTTTGTAATTTTCGAAAGCACAGTTTTTGACTTATTTTCGAAAATAATATTTCGATTAAAAGAAAAAAGTTAAAAAAATTCACGGGTGTAGGAATTTTGCTAAATCGAAACTAAAAATTTTTTTGGTTGTTTTGTTATAATTTCAAATGTTCATTGGAGGTGGTTTAAAGTAGAAATTTTGAAAGAAAATTATTTTTGATCATGTCATGTTTGTCATATGAAAGGTGATTTTTTTTTTGTAGTGCAAAACAGTTTTTTGTGTAATTTTTGATAGCACAGTTTATCGACTTATTTTCAAAAATGTAAAATAAAACTACAAAAATCTCTATTTTCCCCAAATGTTCTCACTTTAATCTTGACATGTGGTGAAAACCAAAAAAACCGACTTATCAGCTCCAGTATCCAAACCAAAAAAGTAAGAGCCATCAATTAATTCTTTTTAATTATATTACAAAAGAAAAAATTTTAAAAAATCACGGGTGTAGGGTAGGGACTTTGCTAAATCGAAACTGTTTTTGTTTGTTATAATTTCAAATGTTCATTGGAGGGGGTTTAAAATAGAAATTTTGAAAGAAAATTATTTTTGATCATGTCATATCAGAGGTGTCATATGAGAGGTGATTTTTTTTTTGTAGTGCAAAACAGTTTTTTATGTAATTTTTGATAGCACAGTTTTCGACTTATTTTTAAAATTGTTTTTTGTCCTCCCTCCGCTTATCTACGAACATTACGAAAGAAAAAATTCATGGGGTAGGGATTTTGCTAAATCGAAACTAAAATTTTTTTTGGTAGTTATAATTTCAAAAAAACGTGAAACTATACTAACAAAAATTGTTTTTTTTTTTTTCAAATATTACACATAAACATACACGGAACTCTCAACGAGCGAATTATATTCGCACTTGCCTGACATTTGTAATATGCGCGGTTCTTTTTATTTCTCTCAATTTTTATGATAAAACGTTATAAATCCTGCTATTACAGCGCAGCTGGCCATTGGTAGGACAAGTTTTTTTTCAAAACTTTTAAAAAAATGTTTGTAATTAATAATTAAGGCTAGGCTACGATTCAGAAAACAGTTCCCAAATAATTGTAATTTCCAATCGTAATTTTTAATAGTAATTTCCCAAGGGTAGTGATAATTCGAAATAATTTTTTAAAATTTCAAAACCAAGCTAATCGGTAATAGTTCCCGAACGTTGACGGAGGACTTTTATCAATGCCACTTGCTTGAGAAATTTTTCAAAAAATTATGAGAATAATTCGTTTAGAAAATTTTTTCCCATTAATTGAAACAATTATCTTTTAACTAAAAATTTTAAGACATTTATAATTCTATTAATTTACGTTTCATACCTTACTGTATAGTCAGTCACTGACGGCACTTTGCAAAACATGTTTAATAATTAAATTGAAATAAAAAACACTAATTTCTGTCTTTTAAAATAGTATTTTGTTTTGTTTTTCATAAACTGAACTGCTCAATCGATTTCGGTTGTTACACCACCTACGGGAGCTTCCGAAAAACTCAGTGTGACCGGAAATAAAGTAAACAACAATTGTGACTAAATAATGGATCATTGGTAAATTATTCATTTATTTTTAACCCTGTTTACATTATAATTTGGATAATCTCAAATAAAACCAATTTAATTACTTTTGTTTATTTATTCTTACAGATTATAATATATTTCATTTTAGTGTTGTCACATTGGATTGTTACACATCACTATCTTTCAACAGTTTAATGGAACCCAGTTAATGTAATATAATTCCTTTTTATTTTGTACATGCCACCCACCACCTTGAAAATATTCCAATACAATACAGTCCATAGGAACAGCTAAATCCTTAGATAAACGGTTAATTACGCTAGTAGAGTGTTTTTTTGTTTAAATCATTAGGGTCTATTCAGTAAAAGTCTTCTATCAAAAGTATTACTATTCTTCATTATGTATGTATAAAGTGCTAGGGATTGCTAAAATTTTTATGTTTTTGAACGGAGTTGATTATGTTTCTCATTCTTTTATCCCGTTGCTAATTATAATTAATTTATTTAAATTTTAAATATTAATTCAATTAATTATTTAATATATGTATATTGTTCAATATTATGTACATGTTTTAGTGTTAAGTTATCAACTACGTGGAATTCGACAACCTGAAAGGTCCACCGGAATTAAATTTAATTAAGAAATGTGGGAAAATCGGGCATCGGACCCATTCATTGAATCTCCCGATGCAACGAATTTTGTAAGTGAAAAAGAAATGAATGCCAACGACGAAGAATACCAAGATGATGAAGAACAACCACAGTTTAGAAATATTGGCGCAATACTAAAAATCTTGCAAATCAATCTCGAAGGTTTGACGAAATCAAAAAGTGATTATCTATCCAGACTGACGAGACAAACGAAATGTGATATATTGCTCCTACAGGAAACACATATAGTAAGTGATGCACAATTAGGAAACTATGGATCTGTAAATAATTTCATATGTGTGGAAAAAATTCATCACCAACATTATGGAATTGCCACCTATGTTAAAGAAGATCGTTATTTCCAAACTATCGGAAGATGATATTGCCTATATAGTAATCAAAATCCAGGAAGTAACCAAATTTAACACATATAAACCACCTTTAAAACAATGGATTTCCATACCATTATTTGAACATCCAGTTGTCCCCATGCTATCACAGCATTTGGGGTTACAACGAAGATGATAGTAATGGACAATTTATTGTCGAATGGGCCATTAATAATCGCCTTTATCTCTTGTATGACTCTAAATAAATTCCCACTTTTTATTCTGGAAGATGAAATACTGGCTCAAATCTTGATTTATGTTTTGTTTCGCTTGATAACAATAATATAGCTTTAACAACTATAAGATCAATTCGTCAGCAATTTCCAAGAAGCCAACATCGGCCTGTATTTTAGAAGTGGGAATTCAAATTCAAATTATAAAATCATTGCCAAAACCAAGATGGAATTTCAAAAAAGCAAACTGGCCTGAATTTGCGCTGGCTGTTGATAAAAATATTCGATGGTTTTCACCAGAACTAAACAATTTTAAGCGCTTTACGGGCGTTTTAATTGGTTCAGCTAAAAAATATATTCCAAGAGGATACAGAAAACTACATATTCCTGATTGTAATAATGAATGTGAAGATTTATGGCAACTATATCAAGAAAACAATTCGAACATCATTGGAACTCGTTTGATCAACGCACTTAATAAGCAACGTACCGAAAAGTGGAACACTCTCGTTGAGCCAATGGAATTCACACATTCCAGTAAAAAAGCTTGGGACCTACTTAAAAAGATTGAAGACTCAAACCGTAAAAAAAGTGAAAATAATGCAGTAAGTCCTGACAGCATAGCGTGTAGAATTCGTGTAGAAAACTCAAAAGCGAGAATCCGTAAGGAAAGAACTCGGAAAGTAAAAAATTTACTTCGCAAACCCCGTAAAACGATTGTTGACTCACCATTTGAATATGCTGTGACAATTGAAGAAGCAAATATTGCCATTAAAAACCTGAAATCCGGAAAAGCCTTCGGTATTGATAATATATATTTCCTGAATTTTTCATGAATATCTGAACAAATGCTAAAAATTGGTTTGCGAAATTTTTTACAAATTGCTTCAATTTAGGAATACCGTTTGATACCGACAATTTGGAATAAGTCAAAATTGAGAGCAATTTTGAAACCTGGAAAGGCAAAAGAATTACCAGAAAGTTACCGACCAATATCATTACTTTAGGTTACAAACTGCTTGAGCGCATTGTATATAATAGATTTTTACCGACAATCGATACACATATTCCACCTGAGCAATCAGGATTTCGCCCAGGCAGAAATTGTTGTGATCAAGTGATCTCCCTTATAAAACACATTGAAGCAGGCTTCCAAGAAAAAAAACAAACTACCGTCTGTTTTATTGACTTGAGTTTTACATACGACACAGTATGGAAAAAAGGTCTCGCGCTGAAATTAACAAAGATTATCAAATGCAAGAAAACTATCAACCTTATATCATCTTTACTATCTAACCATGAGTTCATCTCGGAAATAAAACAAGTAGGTTTCATTTGATGAACAATGGCTTACCACAGGGTTCTGTTCTTGCACCAATGCTATTTAACCTATATACCCATGACCTACTTGATACAAACTTTCAAAAATTTATATATGCTGATGATCTAGCAATTGCTATACAATGTGAATATAACGCCAACTCCATTAGTGAAGCCGAAAGGATACTAACTTCAGATTTGCGCATTCTGTCCCAATTCTATCAAGATTGGAGGCTTAAAGCAAACTCGGATAAGAATGAGGTATCGCTATTTCATTTATCTAACTTTAATGCTAATGCCACATTAAATGTAACTTTTGAAAGCCAACGTATCCAATTTAACCCAAAACCAAAATATTCAAGTGTTACACTCGATAGATCCCTAACGTTCAGATAGCATTGTTTCAAACTTGGCGAAAAACTAAAATCTAGAATCAATGTTATCCAAAAACTTTTTGGTTCAAATTGGGGTGCATCAGCGCGAACCATTAGGATATCCGCCCTATCACTGGTATACTCTTTTGCAGAATATCGCGCTCTAGTCTGGTATCATAGCACACATATTCGATTTATTGATACAAAGTTAAATCATACAATGCGTATTATCTCAGGAAAAATCAAATCTACTCCACTCATTCGGCTCCCTATATTGTCAAATATCGCACCACCACATTTAAAGGCTGTTTTACACGGACCAGTTTTTTGTCCAGAAAAGTATTGATTTTTGTATCCAGTCAAAAATGGACATTTTTATTAACCTTTTTCTATCCAGTTTTTTCTCTGTTTTAGGGTGCGTTTATGTTGGAGCTTCGATAATAGCGTCGACCATCGGTGTGATTCAAACAAAGAAAATGAATACATGCTTTCAAATAGGAGTGTTTATGTTGAAGCATCGATAAAAGAGTCAAGCATCGAGTCAAGCGTCGATGAACGATTTGTTCTTTTTCGACGCTACTATCGAAGCTATGATCGATGCTCATTTTATTTATTTTATAAAAAAATACCTAAAAATAAAAATATTAGTTTTAATTAATTTAAATTTTTGAAGTTTATGGAAAATTGATTATTAAATTAAATAATTTTAAGTTTATTGTATATATTTTTGTAAATTTTATTAAAATTCTCGAAGCTCCAACATAAACACTGTAAAAGAATAGCGCTATTCAACGCTTTAATCACTGCTTGACTCGATGCTTGACTCGTTTATCGAAGCTTCAACATAAACGTACCCTTACACACAACCAGTTTAAACTGACTTCGCGCATGCGCGTATTTGACAATGTTGACAACATAACCTTTGTGTTTATGTAGGTTACAAGAACTGTTTTGTTTTGTTTGATTCTACGAAGATAAAATAAATAATAAATCGTAAAAAATCGTCACTAGAGCTGACAGCTGCGCAGACACGAATGGATATAGTATACTCACTGCGCATAAACTGTTGTAAAAATGAAGAAAAAATAGATTATGCTCTAGTTTTTGCTCAGAAACTGGATGTATGTCCATTTTTAATTGGGCTACAGCTGCGCAGACGGCTACTGCGCATAAAATGAATATGAAACTGAAAATAAATTAGAACTAGCTATTTTTTGCTTAAAATGTCCATTTTTGACTGGATACAAAAATGAATACTTTTCTGGACAAAAAACTGGTCCGTGCAAAACAGCCTTAAGAAGAGAACTAGCCCTAATACGAGAAATAAAAAAAAAATTAATGAAGACACAACTCTACACATACATAACGATCTCCGGAAAAGAGGATTGAATCGTCTTCTTTCAAGATCTCCCCTATAGAATAAAATTGCTCGCTCAAATTGCTCAGAATTAGATGTAACCACGGAGTAACTAATAGCACCCTACACATATATAACCATAACACTTCATCGGCATGTGATTGTGGTTACTACAATCAAACTATAGCACACATAATTTCTGATTGTCAACTAAGAAAATTTGAAGGTGGACTGTTGGAGTTAAGTAGGCTGTCTTTGAATGCTGTTAATTGGTTGGACAATCTTGACATTAATTTCCAAAACGAATCACACCAAACCGCATCTAACATACAGAACAAGTGCTTAATTGTAGTAAATTTAAAGCGTCAGACTCCACGTGATGTGCAGTATGCTCAGAACTATGACAGCCTCACCAATACATCACATATTTTATTCACTTACATCAACTAATCTGGGATTAAATTCAGCTTTCACTAGTCTTGCACATTTTATACATAATACAAAAAATTTCGCGGGTTTTCATACTGTCTCCTATTTCTGCTGCGCTAAAAACCATTTCAAAGTAGAAGAGATAAAAAATAATTTACAAATATTACCAGTTTTATTGTTAGTTTTTATACACGATTGTACGTCAAATTTACAGTTAAATGTAAGCTTGTAATTTATAACTTTTACAACATTTAAACAACAACAAAAAACTAGTTTAAGTTATTTATAGTTTTAGAAAAGCCTTGAAAATATCAATATAATGTAAGAAAGGATAAAAATTTATACTTGGATGTTAGTAACCAGTTTTTTCATTAATGTCAACAACCCAGTGGTTCAAAAACAAATAATTCAATTATACAGTGTCAGGTCGTATAATCAGTGTCAGGTCAGGTCTGTATAATTCATTATACAGTGTCGTCAGGTATACCGCTTATTTACCGTTATTTTTTAAAATGTTGGTCTAAACCTTCAAAATTTGTCATGAAGAGATCAATGTTTTGTTTACAGGTGTAAAAACCTAGCGAACCTAAAAAATGTCATTGGTATCCACAATTGTCGTTAAACAGAGCGAAATTTAAAAAATCTAAATATACCAATTAAGGATCTCTGGAAGGTAGTAACACAGAGTATTTAAAAAATTTTGTTTTTACTGAGCACTATATATCTCTTATAGAATTAATATCAGTAGATAAGTTAATTTTTATTTTATTTTTTTTTTAAATAAAATGTGTTGTATTATAGCGTTTACAATATGTGTCACAACAACATATAAATACCTTTTAAGAATTAAGTCCTACAACAACTTGCGCTCTTAGGTGTTTATGGACGCTTTTTTCAAACCTCTGCAAATTGAAACCACTTGAGACTATGGATTCCGGCAAACTATTCCATTTGTATGCAGTTCGGACAAAGAAGTCTTTCTACGATCTGCCAGTATGACAGCGTGGGATCTCGAGTCCAGACCGTTTGACTGGTTGCGCTATCCGATTGCCGAGTGAAACGAGGGTAGGAACAAGTTTGAGGCATGATGCTGCTGATTTCATCTGAGCACTGTTGATGACGATTTTTGTAAAATACAACGAGGTCAGCAACAGTGCGACGATGTTGTAGCGAATCATGTTTTGATGTCAAATCTCGATCACCCACAATTCGTATAGCCCGCTTTTGAACAGACTCTAAGAGAGCCAAGATGGAAACAGGGGTAGCACCCCAAACTTGACAACAGTACTTCATACAGGGACGAATATAGGACTTGTAAACATGGAGCAATTGGTATGGAGTGATTAACAGTTAAACCTTTCTTGTGTACCCCAGAGATCTATTTCGTTGGACACTCTATTTTAAATTGATATCATCGAACTGTTGAAAATTGCTAGTAGCCCAATAAATAGTTCAGCAGATAACAGTACACTGCACAAATGCATTCGTCCTCATATTAAATCTCGGAACGAATAAATCCCGTCTGAACAAGTCTTGGGTGACATTCCTGCATAGGATCTTGATGAAACTTTGGCAGATGATCCAAGTTCACTTGAAAATGGAAGATCTGGATTCATTTCAAATTTGGATAAAATGGCGGGGGGTCGCCCGAACACCTCTAAGTTTAAATCTTCAATAACTTTTAATCCCGGCTTATGATCTTATGGAAACTTGGTATATAAGGTTTTAGAATTATTTCCAATATTTCTGCATACCAACTTCCGGTTTGTCACTTCCGGCAAAAAAGTTTTTTTTCCAGATGTTTATCCCTATAACTGTAGCATGAGTAAGATTTTATCAGCTTTTGGAATACATTGGACAAATGGTTGGGGGGTCCACAAATTAGTGTGGTGTCCTGAACAAATTAGTGGGGGCGTCCCCCGAGCACCTGTTTTTTTTAAGTTTAATAACATCTGTACCTGATAATCGAATTAGATGAAACTTGGTACATAAGCATTTAGTGTGGTTCACCACAGTAATGCATCCCAACTTCCGGTTTGTCATTGCCGTTAAATTTTTATTCTACTTTTTCTCGTACCACAGAATTTATTTTTTGGGATACTACAGCTTTCTATAATATAGATATAATTAGAACTACGCGAAATCTATATAATTGGTTAGCCATTAATAAAAGTTTTTAATGGATATTAGCTCACTATATATCTAGAACATTTTATTTCCAGAGCTGTGGTGAAGTTAGCCTATGCATCAGCGTCGCAATATTTTTTTTTAATAATTATTGTATTAATAGTTTTGAATTATATGCCAAAATATTAATAAATGTTATAATGTTATAATGTTATGCTAGTTCAGTAATTGAACGCAAAATACGGAGAAACTCGATTGGATTAAGTTCTACTTACTCTCTACTTCAAAGCTTACTCTGTGCCTGTTGCTTCTACCCTTGGGGTGGATGCCACCTCTTCTCGGGGGTGAAAAATTTTTAATTGGAAAACAGGTCCTGTGGGTAACATTTATAAATCTATTGACATATCATTTGAAAATGTTTATACAATAATTATAAAAAAATAACATAAAATACAAATAACATCTCTTTTTTTCAACTTTTTAATGGATAGTGTAAAATAGTACATTATGATGCAAGAACGTAAAGCTAAAGTATTTGGACGTATGTGGAGTTTGCAAATCGAGGCGCCAGCTGAGATTTGCACACACATTAATTCCAAAATGGCTTACGTCCATGCATCATATACTATTTTTTATTCGCTGCAACCTAAACATTAAAAAAAAGTGTGTAATCTAAATCAAATTAAAAATTTTGTAGATTTTGAAATAAATATATGTTGAATAAGTACCTTTGATGTCTACGACTTCAAAAAATAACAAATATTTTGATTGGATTATGAAATTTTGAATCGAAAGGTTGCTTTGATAAAAATTTAAATTTTTTATAGAATTTAAAAAAATACAAATGTTTTCAGCTTTTTTGGACTAAGTATGAAAATAAAATATATGGTTGAAAAATGACACTTTAAGGCCGCAAATCACAGAAAGGAACACTTTAAAATGTAGGCGATTAAAAATGTATGTTATGTTATATTTTTACGTCAACGTATTCATGTTTTCTATTAGTTAACAAAAATAAAAACATTTGAATAATTTTAGTTTTTTGCAAAGTGCTTTATTTTTCTATAGATCTCTATCAGAATATAAAGAAAATAAACCATTTAAGTCTTCTTCCCTAATGAGAAATATATAACTCTTCCCACATACCAAATTTCCAACACCGCGGAACTTGAGGTTTCATTCCCTCTATATTATTTATATAGTTTCTTCACGGTCAAAGTTAAAAGTCTCAACTAATTGACTTTATTTAATGCTTAAAATAAATACCATTTATAATTAAACTTGCGATGATATTTTCCGTGTTGCATTACATATCGTTAAATAATTGTATTACTGCTTTTCCAAAAATAAGATATATTAAATTTCCAATCAAGTAAAAGCCTGCTGATATAAAAAACACAACTTTCCATTCGGATTGATCTTTCTGAAAGTAAAAATTCTAGTTTAGTAAAATTTCTATCACAAAAATTTTACCAATTAACGAACCTCGTTTGTAACAATTACTCCAACAGCCAACGGTGCGATGATTGCAGATATGTTTGCAGCAAAATTTGTTATTCCCATTAACGTACCAGCATAATTGGGTGATAAATCCATATGATTTATCTTTTAAAAAAGTTTAATATAAATAAACCAATGAAAATCAATAGATATTTCAATTACGTACCATAAATCCAGAGTATGTTGCTGATGTAACTCCAACAGCAAGTGTCAGTAATAATACACCAATTTCTTTTTCTTCCTTCGTTACATAACCTAATCCGATAAGCATTATCATTGCATTCCAAAATGCAATTGAATTAAATATTTTTCTACCGGCTGTTTGTGAAATATATTTTCTTTGTATAAGAAAATCGGATAAAAATCCAAAGAAAACCGATAAGATCCACATCACAAAATAGGGTAATGCAGAAAGAAGTCCATTACTTTTTATGCCGAAATCTAGAACATTTTTCATATATATTGGAATATTAGTAAGAAGAGTACATTGTCCCCAAGTATTAAAAGAATGCGCAACAATTATTGACCAAAATGGTACATTTTTAAAAATTGCTACCCATGGAACAGTTAACGAATGAGAATTTCTATCTAAACTATCTGTACTTGAATTCTCGATATACCCCTTTTCCTCTTTTGAAATATTCTTATAATCAGATGGAGATTCAGCGCCGTAAAACCACCAACAGGCAGACCAAATTAAACCAGAACCACCGGAAAAATAAAAAATACTAGGCCATCCTGCTGACGCTGCTAACAACCCACCAACTGCTAACATTATTACAGTTCCGAATTGTGATCCAGAATAAACAATTGATGAAAGACTGCTTCGTTCCGTAGGTGGAACCCATTTCGTTAACAATGTATTTGAACATACATATACAAATCCTTGACTTATGCCTATCAGAGCACGAACAGCACACACCATTTTCCATCCTCCAAATGAAGCAAACCATGGTGTAAGTAGAGTCAACAATGAGCTCATAACACATGAAATTAGAAGTAATATTTTTGCTCCATATTTTTTAGATAACGGGCCTGCTGGAAGCTGTGATATAATATGTCCCCAAGAAAAACTACTTAAAACAACTGACTGTGTTGATGTATCCCAATCGTATTGCTTAAAAGAAAGTTTAACGATTATAACTAGAATAACATTTATTTAATGATAATAATGTTACCTTAAACTGTATATTTTCTGTATCATCGACCATAGCCACAATTGCTACAGATAAATTTACGCGATTTAAATATGATATTGATAAAAGTAAAAATAGCAGAAATATTTGTAAATGACGAATTCCATATTTCGAGGCTAAATTAAAAATGTTTAGATTAGTTTTTTTTTATTTAAAGCAGTTATATTTCATCGACCAAAGGACTAGATGCAATAAATCGGTGGTAAAAAATAGTATATTGTATAACTATATAGGTCAAACGCGTTTTCCAAACAAATGCAGTTCGCGCTAGTTATACATATACGCAATAGATTTTGTAACAAATGCACTAAGTTCAATGAATATTGTATTAATTTATCGTACTATATTTTTAATTTTTTGTATTTATTTTTTATGTTTTTTTTCAAAGATTAGATAACTAAACAACAAATCCACATATTAAAACAAGACATAACGCATTAAAATATGACATGGGTCACTATTTCAGGATAGAATAAAAGAAATAAAAATAAAAGAAAAGCAAATTTTTTAGAAAAAATTGCCCGAACAAACTTCGTGTTAGCATGTTTCTTGATCATTTGTCGCACTGTATTCCTCAATTATTAAGATCTTGATATAGAGTTATATGAAGGCTCGTTTCTTCAAGCAGGCAATAGTGTAGCGATAGCTTTATCAATAAATATACCATAACTAAGATTGAGTGTGTTACCGTTGGTTGAATACGGCTCATACTCTAGTACCCCTAAGATTGTAATAGTGAAATGCATCCCATAAAAGAAGTTAAAATAAACTGCTACTTTTCTGGGTGGGTGTCTATGGTTGATGAAAACATATATTCCGAACGTTTTTCGATCGGCGAAATCGAGTTATATGTTTTCATCAATTATAAATACCCGACTCCTCCCACGAACTTTCTCTTATTGGATTTGTTTTGACGTTTGGCAGACAAACGATCATCCAATTAGTCGATTAATGGTGCATAAAAAAATGAATTTTTGTTCTTATTTTGTTATTCAGATTTAATTCTGGCTTAACGTTGATTATTGTGTGTAAAATTGAAATGAAAGAAAAAAAATTTAATGTGTTCAATATATGTTTAGTTGCAATTAATCAATAAATGGTTGTTGGCCATTGAACTGTTTTGGCTAAAATTGTATGGCCAAAATTGTATGGCGACAGTTACTCATCATTTATCCGCATCAAATAATTCAGCTAATTCATAATTTTTTTTCAATACAATTGGGTCATCATTCATCCGCAATCACATAAAAATTCCACAGTTTTATATTTCTACAATTTGCTCAACATTTATCCACAATCACATATTTCAACGGATCAATATTCATCCACTTTCGCATGATTCAATAGTTTTGTATTGATATAATTGCTCCTCATTCATCCACAATCACCTAATTCAATAGTTTTATATGGGTATAATTACTCATCCTGCATCCGCAACCGCATTATTCAACCGTTTCTATAATTGTGACGTGCTATTCGATCATCTTTTAACCACAACTGCATTATTCAGCCGTCTGTTATAATTTTCACCCGCAACAGCCTGATTCAGCAGTTTGTTATAAATTCGTTTGTATGATTGCGTTTGTAGATGAACGGTTAATCCGACAAGGAAGGAGGAACGGGATCGATTGCTAGCCTGGGGTGAGTTCATGTTTACTTATCTTTATTTTTAGGTTTTATTCTGGTTTTGAATGAATTCTTTAACCGGGATGAGTCTGCCTAGAGGGAATGATTTTGTTTTTGCTTTCCGTATTACATAAATAAATTATGGGGTTCGTGACGGTCGTAGCTTCTTCGCCTCCTTCTTTCGATCTCCGATCTCCGCTTCTTTTGATCTCTGATCTAGTAGATAAACGATATACGCGTACAATTCAAGAAATTTGTACTGGGCGGCAGGTATAATCTCTCGTTCCCGCAGGCTGAAGCTAGCTTAGGGTTCAAAATCGAACTAGGTACGCGGCCTGCCATACCGATTCCATTGGTCTTCCAATGGAACCAGTTTTCCTTTACAAGATATCACATTGGATAGTGATATCACACTGATTTTGTCATTGGTATATGATATCTTACAGAATACAGTAACTGGACACAAAACTGTATGGCCAGAATGTAACTTGAAAACTGCCTAAAATGTATAATATATATATATAACTTCAGTAACAAACATTGGGATTTTAACGCCACTAAAATTAACAGACATACATAGATTGGTGATACGTTTGTTGTTATTATAGAAATATATTAGATTATATTATATTAGATAGAAATAAGAAATTGGTAGAATTTTAATAAAATATCCACCAAAATTCTTAAAAATTATTTGTTTTATGTGCTCGATCGATACCTCATTTCAACGCGTTTGAAGTAAGAATGATTAGTTTAATGACCAACTAATGATAAAAAGCGAATATCAAACTTCTTTTAGAAAATGTAGAAAGCACGTGTCCCTGGTGAAAAACGTTGGGTCAACTTGCAAAATATTTAACATAAAAAGTACAAGGTTTTACAGACAAGGTTTTAGCACATGTTTTTACGTCAACGTTTTCATGTTTTCTATTAGTTAACAAAAATAAAAACATTTGATAATTTTAGTTTTTTGCAAAGTGCTTTATTTTTTCTATAGATCTCTATCAAAAATATAAAGAAATTAAACCATTTAAGTCTTCTTCCCTAATGAGAAATATTAAGCTCTTCCCAAATACCAAATTTCCAACACCGCGGAACTTGAGGTTTCATTCCCTTTATATTATTTATATAGTTTCTTCACGGTCAAAGTTAAAAGTCTCAACTAATTGACTTTATTTAATGCTTTCAATAAATACCATTTATAATTAATTTTGATCATATTTCTCATGTTGCATTACATATCGTTAAATAATTGTATCACTGCTTTTCCAAAAATAACAAATATTAAATTTCCAATCAAGTAAAAGCCTGCTGATATGAAAAACACAACTTTCCATTCTGTTTGATCTTTCTGAAAGTGAAAATTCTAGTTTTGTAAAATTGCTATCACAAAAATTTTACCAGTTCAACGCACCTCGTCTGTTACAATTACTCCAACAGCCAATGGTGCGATGATTGCAAATATGTTTGAAGCAAAGCTTGTTATGCCCATCAACGTACCAGCATAATTTGGTGATAAATCCATATGATTTATCTTTTAAAAAAATTTAATATAAATAAAACAATCAAAATCAATTTATATTTCATTTATGTACCATAAATCCAGAGTATGCTGCTGATGAAACTCCAACACCAAGTGTCAGTAATATAACACCAATTTCTTTTTCTTCTTTCGTTACATAACCTAATCCGATAAGCATTATCATTGCATTCCAAAATGCAATTGAATTAAATATTTTTCTACCGGCTGTTTGTGAAATGTATTTTCTTTTTATAAGAAAATCAGATAAAAATCCAAAGAAAACCGATAAGATCCACATCACAAAATATGGTAATGCAGAAAGAAGTCCGTTACTTTTTATGTCAAAATCTAAAACATTTTTCATATATGTTGGAATATTAGTAAGAAGAGTCCAATGTCCCCAATTACTAAAAGAATGCGCAACAATTACTGACCAAAATGGTACATTTTTAAAAATTGCAACCCATGGAACAGTCAACGAATGAGAATTTCTATCTAAGCTATTTGTATTTGAATTCTCAATATACTCCTTTTCCTCTTTTGAAATATTCTTATAATCAGATGGAGATTCGGCGCCGTAAAACCACCAACAGGCAGACCAAATTAAACCGGAACCACCGGAAAAATAAAAAATACTAGGCCATCCTACTGACGCTGCTAACAACCCACCAACCGCTAACATTATTACAGTTCCAAATTGTGCTCCAGCATAAACAATTGATGAAAGACTGCTTCGTTCCGTAGGTGGAACCCATTTCGTTAATAATATATTTGTACATGCATATACAAATCCTTGACTTATGCCTATCAGAACACGAATAGCACACACCATTTTCCATCCTCCAAATGAAGCAAACCATGGTGTAAGTAGAGTCAACAATGAGCTCATTACACATGAAATTAGAACTAGTATTTTTGCTCCAAATTTTTGAGATAATGGTCCTGCTGGAAGCTGTGATGTAATATATCCCCAAAAAAAACTACTTAAAACAACTGACTGTGTTGATGTATCCCAATCGTGTTGCTTAAAAGAAAGTTTAACGATTATAATTTGAATAAGTTTTATTTAATATATTGTTACCTTAAACTGTATATTTTCTGCATTATCGACCATAGCCACAATTGCTACAGATAAATTTATACGATTCAAATATGTTATAGATAAAAGTAAAAATAGCAGAAATATTTGTAAATGACGAATTCCATATTTCGAGGCTAAATAAAAAATATTTAGATTATTTTTTTTTTATTTAAAGCAGTTATATTTCATCGACCAAAGCGGTAGATGCAATAAATCAGTGGTAAAAAATAGTAAATTGTATAACTATATAGGTCAAACGCGTTTTCCAAACAACTGCAGTTCGCGCTAATTATACATATACGCAATAGTTTTTGTAACAAAGGCAAGTTCAATGAATATTGTATTAATTTATTGTATTGTATTTTTAATTGTTTGAATTTATTTTTTATGTTTTTTTTTTCAAAGTTTACATAACTAAACAACAAATCCACATATTAAAATATGACGTGAGCCAATATTTCAGGATAGAATAAAAGAAATACAAATTTGAACGAATAAAGTTCATGTTAGTAGCAGATTGCTTGATCATTTGTCGCACTGTATTCCTCAATTATATTAAGACTTTGATAAAAAGTTACATGAAGGCTCGTTTCTTAGCGTTGCTAGCGAATAGCGTTGCTTCATCAATAAATATACCATAACTAAGAATGAGTGTTTACCGTTGGCTGAATACGGTTCATACTCTAGTTCCCCTAAGATATCACCTTTCCTAGTGATATGCACTGCTTTTGTCATTGGTATGTGGTATCTCACACACTCAAAAAAAAATAAAAGTCTCTTGTACAAAATTTTTATAAATATACAATACACAAAATTTTTTGATAAAACTACAATTGTTTTTCTTCAATTCCAAAAATAATTTGCAAATCAAATAAATTTTTGGTTTTTTCAAATAATTTTTTTTTGTAATCTACCAAATTTTTGGTAAACTTACAAAAACAATTGCGAGTTGTATATTTATAGAAATTTGTAAAATTAGTTATACTAAGTTTATACAACCGATACTTTAATAGAAAAAATATGGAGGGGCTGAAATCTCAAGCTCTGAGATATCAAGACTTCGGTCTGGGTTAAGGATTTTGATATAGTTTTCGGCAACAAAACTTTTATGAGGACATGGTTTTTAGTTTTGGGCAGCGATGAATATCAAACATAACTCTTTGTTAAAGTACAAGTATTCAGAGATAGACTCTGTTTAAAAATTTATTACAAAACTAACACGAAACATCAATACGTTGCCGGATAATTGTAATCAAAATTCCAAAAATATTGTTAAATTAAATAAAATCAAACTTTTCCAAAATTCCAAAAATATTCTAAAAATTAGAATGAAATCAAATATTTAAACTTTTTCTAAATTCTGATGATATGCCAAAAATTCTTAAAAATTCGAACTTTTCCAAAATTCTAAAAATATTGCAAAAATTATTACAAAATTAAAAATTAAAACTTTTTTCAAAATTCCAAAAATTATAATAATATCAAAAATTAAAAATTTTTCAAAATTCTAAAAATATTTCAAAAATTCTTACAAAATCAAAAATTAAAACTTTTGCCGAACTTCTAAAAATATTGCAAAAATTATACAAAATCAAAAATACAAACTTTTTCAAAATTCCAAAAATATTTCAAAAACTACAACAAATTCAAAAATTTCCATGTCCAATTTCATTTTAAATTACATTTACGTCATAAAAACAGCTGCATTTTTTTTCCCAAAATATTGGCTAAAAAATTAAATGAAATCATTTTTTGACACACTTGACATTATTTTTTGACAAACTTATAATGCCATAATTCTCTATAATAATAATAAAATATCATGTCATACGAACTATTAATTTTATTTTTTTCTAAAAAAATTGGGTAAAAAATAAATAAAAACCTTTCTTTTGACACACTTGACAACATTTTTTGACAAACTTATAATGCCATAATTCTCAATAATAATAATAAAATTTCATTTCAAACAAACAATTTATTTTTTTTCCAAAAAATTGGGTAAAAAACTAAATAAAAATCTTTTGACACACTTGACAACATTTTGTTGACAAACTTATAATGCCATAATTCTCAATAATAATAATAAAATTTCATTTTAAACAAACAATTTTATTTCCAAAAAATTGGGAAAAAAAATAAAAATCTTTCTTTTGACACACTTGACAACACTTTTTTGACAAACTTATAATGCCATAATTCTCAATAATAATAATAAAACTTCATTTCAAACAAACAATTAATTTTATATTTTTTTTCCAAAAAATTAGGTAAAAAAATAAATAAAAATCTTTCTTTTGACACACTTGACAACTTTTTTTTGACAAACTTATAATGCAATAATCTAGTTTTTGATCTCACATACCAATCCCGACCATCAAGATTTCTCCAAATTCAATGTTCCTACTCGTAATCACTTAAAATGAACGTTTTTTAAGCCAAAAATATGCAAATTTCCTTGTTTTGACACACATAATGATTTTTTTGACACACTTCCGGTACAGTTATCGAACACAGCGTCCTTTCGGACCTGTCCCTTCAGTATACCTATTTTTAGAAAAAAAAATTTTTGAAATCCCTCCAGTGGTTTTCCCTGCAGCGTAGGTAATGACGGCCGGACGGCCGGCCGACAGACAGACATACATTTTTTTTTTTTTGCTTTTTTAGAATCAGGAGGTCCTAAAACGTCGAGAAATGTCAAAAAAAGTGGGGGTAAGAATTTCACTTTGAGCTCATGAATGTAATACTTAGGTCTTTCAGACCGAAGTAATAGTTTTTTGCTATTAAACTATCGTTACACTGGGCGTTTATACCATAAAATAGTATTATTCTATCTGAGGTATAAACGCTCAGAATAATATTGACAGATAGAATACGGCTACCGTTTTTCAAATTTGAAAATAGAATCTCATCGATCGAAAGGTATTTCAACAAAAAATTATAACATTAATACACACTAGGAGGGCCCGGCGTGCTTCGCTACGCTTATAAATAAAGTTTTTGCGTAGACATTTTGTTGACGTAGGAGCAATAATTTCAAAAAGTGGTATTGAGAAATGCTAGCATATAATTTTAGATAAACAGATAAATGCAAACAATTGACGTAACTGTTTTGGTGATTGAATTTCTGAAGCTTCAAGTAAACAACATTCACGCCATTCATTATCATTTGTTGCAATACCTCGAGCTTCACATGCTGCAACAAAAGTAGGGTACTCAACACCTTCATACATACGTAGATCAGTAAAAGATTTTAGACCATGAACATGCAGCAGAAGTAAACGCATATGAAACAATTCTATATCTTTTGGAGTAACCATATATAATCGAGCAACAACTTTATCAGCCCCACGTTGTCTTCTTTTCCACGATTTACTTTGATCATGCCAAACATAATGTAATGGTAATTCTGTATACAAAAACTCATTAGCTAAATTATCAATGGAATTCAAATGGAAAAATGCTAACAATTTTGTTCTTGATACATTTGCGACTGCGCACCAGCCACATTAGCATTCCTGATATAAACATTTTGTCTATTAGGCAAATGACAATCAAGTCGAATAATTGTATGAGATTGAAAATGCATTGGAAATTCAAATATTCGCCAAGCAGCTTCAGTCGAACCAACATACCGTCCATTCAAAAATTCGTGAATTTCATTTCCCACAATCGCATCATCATTATTCACTGCATTCTCTCCATTCACTCTCAACTCAACATTGGCATATGGTGTTTTTATAGCATTATCATTTGAATTCAATCCTTCGAAAATATTAGAGAAAAATACATTTTCAGAAAGAGGATGTAAATTGACTTTGCCTTTATGGCAACAAAGAAAACGCTTTATTGTTATTTGAAGTAACTTCTCTTGCAAAATGTTTGGCATGACAAAAACGACAACTCATATCCAAAGCACCACAAACATACGAATCAAAGTTACCTGGAATCACATTCAAAGCACACTTGAACGAATCTCTCAAAATTACTAAGGGAATTTCTATTTCATCATTCACCACAACATTAGCTTCAATGTGTAGAGCAGATGAAAAACAAACCAAAATCAATTCATTCAATCTAAACACCCATAAAAACACCATTCATGACACCATTCATTTCACCATTCATGACACCATTCACCTCCATCAGCTTCAGCAAGCATTCCATCATTATTACCATTCATTTCATCATTCATAAAATCAACATTAGTTTCATTGTGTAGAGCAGATAAAAAAAAACAAAAATCTCATTCCATCTACGTTTGTTTCACACTTTTAAGTCATACATAATAACAAAGTAACAAAGTTTTGCGTTTTTGTGAAAAAAAAATTCAAAAATAAATTTAATTCGTCTATAACTTTTTTATTTATGATCCGATTTGTGTGAAAAATCTTTTAAATCTAAGTTACACTAATATCAGATAGCAGTGAAAATTTGAAATGAATCCATCTGCGAATAAAAAAGCCTTAGGGTCCACAAAATTTTTCGTTAGCGTATTAATATATAAGATTAATTCAAAATTAAAACTAAATTTTGAGTGATTTTGATGTTGCACCTTTTTTATAACAACATGAAATTGTCTTTAAAATTTTACGTTTTGACAATTGAATCGGTTGCATTTTTTTGAATATACTATTATACTATCAATCAAAAGCAAAATATCAAATAACTATCTGTCAAAGTAAAAAGGTATTTTACTATCCTGTTACACCGTAATAGTTTAATAGCTATTTGCTATTATTCTATTATACTATAATGGTGTAAACTTAGTGTTAGTTTTTTTTTGAGTGCAGAATACAGTTACTGGACCCAAAACTGTATAGCCAGAATATAACTTGAAAACTGTCTAAAAGTGTAAGAAGTGGACAACTAAGACTTTTAAAAGAATTTGAATTTTGATATCACTTCAGTAACAAACATTGGGCTTTTAACGCCACTAAAATTAACAGATATACATATATTGGTGATACGTTTGTTGTTATTAAAGAATGTTTTATAAAATTCGAGAAAGAAGACATGAATAAAAACAAAACCTACTGAGATAGAGATAAGAAATTGGTAGAATTTTTACAAAATTTTCACCAAAATTCTAAAAATTGTTTATTTCATTTGCTCGATTTCTAATTTCAACGCGTTTGAAGTAAGAATGTTTAGTTTAATGACCAACGAATGACAAATTAACAAATCAAACAAGTAGGCCGGTCTTCAAAAATCATATATAAAAATATGGGGGGGCTGAAATCTCACAGTTCTGAGATATCAAGACTTCGGTCTGGGTTGATATTATTATTTTGATATAGTTTTCGGAAAAAAACTTTTATGAGGACATGGTTTTTAGTTTGGGGCAGCGATGTTTATCAAACATAACTCTTTGTTATGTACAAGTATTTTTTTATCTCTGTTTAGAAATTTATTACAAAACTAACACGAAACATCAACATCAATACGTTGCCGGAAAATTATAACAGATCATAAACTAACATAACTTAGTGAAAAGATGATACACTCAGCAAACTGCTCAAAAACCTCTCCATTCAGCGTTTCGAGAAAATATTACAAAATCACAAATTCATATTTATTTCAAAATTCCAAAAATATTTTAAAAATGAAATAAAATCAGACTTTTTTCAAAATTCCAAGAATATTCCAAAAATTACAATAAAATCAAATATTTAAACTTTTTCTAAATTCCAATAATATTCCCAAAATTCTTAAAAATTCAAACTTTTCCAAAATTCTAAAACTATTGCAAAAATTATTACAAAATCAAAAATTGAAACTATTTTGCAAATTCCAAAATTATAATAAAATCAAAAATTTAAAATTTTCCAAAATTCTAAAAATATTCCAAAAATTCTTGCAAAATCAAAAATTGAAACTTTTTTCAAAATTCTAAAACTATATATAAAATTCAAAAACTCTATTTTTTTCAAAATTCTAAAAGTTTCAAAAATTATAACAAAATCAAAAAATGAAAATTTTTTCAAAATTCCAAAAATATTCGAAAAATTAGAATAAAATCAAATGTTTAAACTTTTTCTAAATTCCAATAATATTCCAAAATTCTTTAAAATTCAAACTTTTGCAACATTCTAAAAATATTACAAAAATTATTACAAAATCAAAAATTCAAACTTTTTTATAAATTCCAAAAATTATGATAAAATCAAAAATTTAAAATTTTTCAAAATTCTAAAACTATATATAAAATTCAAAAACTATATTTTTTTCAAAATTCTAAAAATATTGCAAAAATTATAACAAAATCAAAATTTGAAACTTGTTTCAAAATTCCAAAAATATTTCAAAAATTAGAATAAAATCAAATATTTAAACTTTTTCTAAATCCCAATAATATTCCAAAAATTCTTCAAAATTCAAACTTTTTCCAAAATTCTAAAAATATTGCAAAAATTATTACAAAATCAAAAATTGAATTTTTTTTCAAAATTCCAAAAATTATAATAAAATCAAAAATTTTAAATTTTTCAATATTCTAAAAAATATTCCAAAAATTCTTACAAAATCAAAAATTAAAACTTTTTCCAAAATTCAAAAATACAAACTTTTTTCAAAATTCCAAAAATATTTCAAAAATTATAACAAATTCGAAAATGTCCATGTCCAATTTCATTTGCAATTACATATACGTCATCAAAACAGCTACATTTTTTTCCCAAAAAATTGGCTAAAAAAATTAATGAAATCATTTTTTGATACACTTGACATTATTTATTTGACAAACTTATAATTCTTAATAATAATAATCAAATTTCATTTCAAACAAATAATTAATTTTATTCTTTTCCAAAAAATTGGGTAAAAAATAGATAAAAATCTTTCTTTTGACACACTTGACAACATTTTTTTGACAAGCTTATAATGCCATAATTCTCAATAATAAAATTTCATTTCAAACAAATCGAATCGCGTGATAACATTATTTATTTCAGTCTCGTTCGTTGGCTCAGGAGATTGACGACATTACCTCGATTCTGGTCTCTTCGAAAAGAAATAGAAACAAGTAAATGAAATGATGTTTCTTACTTTGAAGATATTCAGGAGTTGAATGAGCTGGCATTTGTTTTATCTTACCAAATATCTTCCGAAACTGATTTTCTAGCTGCAAGAAAAAGATCAGCTTACCAATTAACAATTTGAAAAAATATTCCAGAATTTATTAAAAAAATTAATTTAGTGAGACACAGAAGCGTATTAAAAATATATTGTCTATTTTACAGAATTTTCGCACAACTTCAATAAATTATTTCAAATATGCCTTATAGGCGAGGAAATAAAGCACAAAAATAGGCCAAACCTAAGCAAATTGGCAGAGCAAAATGGATCGAGATGCGGTTTTTTGCATTCGATTCAGGAAGCCATCAGGCAATTTTGTGAACATAGCCACTTTTCGACAGATGCATATTGCCCCCGTGCATAAGAAAAATGTATTTTTTAAAAGTGCATTCATTGATCTGATGAACAAAATTCATAACTTGGTCAATAATCACAGAAATAGAACCATTTTTGTTATTCGGGGTTTTGGGGCCACTGAACACGAATATGATGTCGGCGATAACCCTCGGAGTACCTAGGACCCAGGGCGGGTATGCCTAACTCATCTCCTGGAACTTTCCATTAATTCAGCTCGAAATTGATCGAATCTCGTTACCCGGGGGTTTTTGGGGTCGCTGAACACGAAAATGATGTCGGCGATGACCCTCGGAGTACCTGGGGCCCAGAGCGGGTATGTCTAGCTCATGTCCTGGGACGTTCCATAAATTCAGCTCGAAATTGATCGAAGCTCGTTACTCGGGAGTTTTTGGGGTCGCTGAACACGAATATGATGTCGGCGATAACCCTCGGAGTACCTGGGGCCCAGAGCGGGTATGTCTAACTCATCCCCTGGAACTTTCCATATATTCAGCTCGAAATTGATCGAAGTTCGTTACTCGGGGGTTTCTGGGGCCGCTTAACACGAATATGATGTCTGCGATGACCTTCGGAGTACCTAGGGTACAGGGCAGGTGATATACACCTCATCTCCTGAAACTTTCCATAAATACAGCAAGAAGTTGATCGAAGCTCTTACTCGGGGGTTTTTGGGCCGCTGAACACAAATATTATGTCGATGATGACCCCCTGAGTACCTAGGGCTCGAACTTCAGTGACCTTAAAAAAATTCTGGAGTAAAGAGTTTCCATCTGTTGGTTACAATCTTATTTATTTATATCTTATTTATTCGACGAATATAATAAAGGAAAAAAAGCCGTAAAGTCTTTATAATACAAATGTTTTATTTATTTCGATTTACACAATTTATTCAATTTCTTCGATGTTCGTGCACTTATTTTCTTCATCAAGAAAATCTTCGTTCAGATTTTCTGAAAAGTGTGATTCCGCAAATTTTTCCATTTTCGTGCAGCTTGACCCTGCACAATTTTTACATGCAATATTGCAAGCTAGCCCGTGCTTTCGGCATCCACAAGAATTACCACAGTCTGTTTTGCATGCACCAAATATTAAGCTCATAATATGGGGTGGGCCGGGTGGTTGAGTCATTCTTATTGGAACCAAGTAATTGTCGATCAGCTCACATCCCCAGTCGGTTGGATCTAGGAAATTTTCTCCATACAACCAATTCTGGACCTGTAAATACACCCGCTTCAAATGTTGCGTAAAAACATCTACTGTTGGCAAAAATTTTTTCCGATGTTAACTTTTTTATTTTTTGCAACGGCCGTTAAATACATCCTGTATCTGTATGTCTCTGCCAACTGAATATTGCTCGGTTTGTAATCTTCGGGCAAATTTGGCTTACGGAAGCTAATAGGCGCATTATGCATAGCCAGAATTAGTTGAGAGCCATGTTCAACCAACTCTTCGGGAGACAAACCAATTTCATTGAATTTCTTTGCATGCCAAACAAGATCTGGGTATTTCTGGAATGTTTTAATAAATTTGACTTTTCCTTGACCGAAAGTTGCTGATGCCGTATCGCATCCTGTGATGACATGGAGTAATAAGATATTTTTCCAAGACGTACGGTGTGTCATCTAAATCTTAGAAGAGAATATTTCTTCAGGTTTATTAGGTCGAGCGGGTTTCAGGACGAAAACTTCGGTATCTGATGGAGTTAAGGCAGCTACTAATACTACGATGTCAGTATCTTCCGCGACAATCGTCACTATTTTACCAACATCCTTTGCGATGTCTATTGCAGTGGTGACTATCGTTCTGTCAGCGTCAGCGATACATTGAATAGAATTGATTCCTTCTTCAGTCAATTTTATGCGCAAAATTTTAATAAAATTAATTTTATTTTCAGAGTTCATTAAGAACTTTTCCTGCGCTATTTTTAAAGGTATAGTTTCATTGAAGTGTATTTGAGCTGAGGCTATAAGTTTTGCAGGCCGATTCCTTTCTGCTTCTTTGGCCGTCACCCTTTCGTACCCATCGAAAACTACAATAACATTTCGGCTATAATTTTTTATAATATATTTTACATAATTTCCCAGTATTGTGGAAAAATCTTGGCCAAGAGTCCATTTAACTTTATGGAGCAAAAATCCCTCATCTATCAAGAAGTGGGTTTTAATTGGGTCCCGTTAGTGGATAGTAATCTTTCGGAAAAGTGAAAACAAATCTGATTTTGTGTTTTTGAGCATTCCGAAAAAAGCTTTGAATGCATTGAAAAAAGCTTGAGAAAAAGGCGATAATTCCCACTTGAGATAATCCCGCATATCTTCGTCGGAGATGAGGTGTATATAACCCATCCTGGCCCGTAGGTACTCCGAAGGTCATCGCAGACATCATCTCATCATATTTGTGTTCAGCGGCCCCAAAACCCCCCAGTAAAGAGCTTCGATCGATTTCGAGCTGAATTTATGGAAAGTTCCAGGAGATGAGTTAGACATACCCGCCCTGTGCCCTAGGTACCCCGAGGGTCATCGCCGACATCATATTCGTGTTCAGTGGCCCCAAAACTCCCGAGTAACGAGATTCGATCAATTTCGAACTGAATTTATGAAAAGTTCCAGAAGATGAGGTGTATATAGCCCGCTCTGGCCGCTAGGTACTCCGAAGGTCATCGCAGACATCATATTCGTGTTCAGCGGCCCCAAAACCCCCCCGAATACCAAAAATGGGTCTATTTCTGTAATGCACTTTTGCACTGGATGCACTTTTAAAAAATGCATTTTTTTATGCACGGGTGCAATATGCATTTGCCGAAAAGTGGCTTTGTACACAAACTTTCCTGACGGCTTCCTGAATCGAATGCAAAAAACCGCATCTTGATCAATCTTACTCTGCCAATTTGCTTATGTTTAGTGCTTTATTTCCTCGTCTATTATTACTTGACCACTTATAAAAAATTAATTCGATGAAAGATTTTTAGATTTAAAAAATCATGAACTAGCAATAATATTATTTGCTAAACCATTTGCCGCTGATGTGAATACAGTTGATGCCAAGTTCGAACTCGAATTGAACGATGTCCAAAGCAACCAATTCACTCCAACAAAATGGAGTCGTATCCGAATTTATCACAGCTAGCACTTCAACAAACAGTATTATTTGGCATCGCAGTACTTATGCTTGCCAACAATCTTTTCGAGGCTGAAAAATGTTCAATCGTAAAAAGAACATAAAGTAGAAATGAACATCTAAGCTGCATTTAAACAATTGCGACAACAAAAATACCAGCTATGCATATCTATTGAAAAATTATGTGAACATAAGCCTTTTTACCAGTGTAAAATAATGTTATATATTGTGTTCGCCTACAGATGGAATAATAACAGTCGAAAACAATAATAACATTATTTTACACTGGTAAAAATGCTATATAAAAAATCCAATCTTGTTGGTTTTTTACACAGTAAAATTTAGATATGTCGTTTTGTAAGTTTTTAGTAGATGAATTTGACAATATGAATAATGAAAATAGTTCATATATTTTCTCTAAAAACTTTTACAGATATTACAGATATTTTTTTTACCGACTGGAAGTCATCGTTTAAAGTATAAATTTAAAAAATTGTAGGTAAAGTTTCAATTGCATATTTTTTATGCATGTGTTACAAAAAATTATTTATATCCGGTATGCTGAATAGTGTACATAAAATAGTGTAAATGAAATACGAGCGACTTTTTTAATAAGTGAATTTAAATATATGTTATTTTTAATTTATTTTATTTATATTCTTTTTTATTTTTCAATTCTTAAAGTCTAAATTTATTGACATTATGTAATGTTTAAAGTAAAATTATTTCTATTAAGATTTGCCAATTTTTGTTCCTGTTGTATTACGCATCGTTGAAAGGTTGTATCATTGCTTTTCCAAACAGAATAAAAATTAAATTTCCAATGAAATAAATGCCTGCTGATATAAAAAACACAACTTTCCATTCGGATTGATCTTTCTAAAAGAGAAAGTTCTAGTTTTATAAAATTGTTATCACAAAACTTTTACCAATTCAACGCACCTCGTCTGTAACAATTATTCCAACAACTAACGGTGCGATAATTGAAATTATGTTTGAAACACAATTTGTAACTCCCATCAACGTACCAGCATAATTTGGTGATAAATCCATATGATTTATCTTGAAAGAAAAATAAACATACATAAAAAATTGGAAATCGATTGAAGTACATATTTCATTTATATATATACCATAAAGCCAGCATATGCTGCTGATGAAACTCCAACACCAAGTGTCAGTAATAATACACCAATTTCTTTTTCTTCCTTCGTTACATAACCTAATCCGATAAGCATTATCATTGCATTCCAAAATGCAATTGAATTAAATATTTTTCTACCGGCTGTTTGTGATATATATTTTCTTTTTATAAGAAAATCGGATAAAAATCCAAAGAAAACTCCTAAGATCCACATCACAAAATATGGTAATGCAGAAAGAAGTCCGTTACTTTTTATGTCAAAATCTAAAACATTTTTCATATATGTTGGAATATTAGTAAGAAGAGTCCAAAATCCCCAATTATTACTACAATGGACAAAAATTAATGACAAAAATGGAACATTTTTAAAAACAGCAACCCATGGAACAGTCAACGAATGAGAATTTCTATCTAAGCTATCTGTATTTGAATTCTCAATATATTCCTTTTCCTCTTTTGAAATATTTTTATAATCAGATGGAGATTCGGCGCCGTAAGACCACCAACAGACAGACCAAATTAAACCAGAACCACCGGAAGAATAAAAAATACTAGGCCATCCTACTGACGCTGCTAACAACCCACCAACTGCTAACATTACTACAGTTCCAAATTGTGCTCCAGCATAAACAATTGCTGAAAGACTGCTTCGTTCCGTAGGTGGAACCCATTTCGTTAATAATGTATTTGTACATGCATATACAAATCCTTGACTTATGCCTATCAGAACACGAATAGCACACACCATTTTCCATCCTCCAAATGAAGCAAACCATGGGGTAAGTAGAGTCAACAATGAGCTCATAACACATGAAATTAGAAGTAATATTTTTGCTCCATATTTCTGAGATAATGGTCCTGCTGGAAGCTGTGATGTAATATATCCCCAAAAAAAACTACTTAAAACAATTGACTGTATTGATGTATCCCAATCGTATTGCTTAAAAGAAAATTTAACGATTATAACTAGAATAACATTTATTTAATGGTAATGTTACCTTAAACTGTATATTTTCTGTATCATCGACCATAGCCACAATTGCTACAGATAAATTTACGCGATTTGAAAATGTTATTGATAAAAGTAAAAATAGCAGTAATATTTGTAAATGACGAATTCCATATTTCGAGGCTAAATTAAAAATGTTTAGATTAGTTTTTTTGTGTTGGTTAAAGCAGTTAAAGTTCATCCAGCATAGAGAAGTGGATGCATTAGATTGCTGGATGATATTTTTTTAAAGTTTTTTGATCGAATTAATTGTTTTTAGCGAACCGGAGCATGTTAACGATAATTTGTTTAATTTTGCCAGAAAGAAATTTCGGTTGGATTGAGTCATATTTGCTAAATTTCATAAACAATTAAAGACTAGTCTTTAACATAAACACAGATTTGAATACATCGAATAACATATATGTTCATAATTTTATTATTGTACATTAAAACAATGTCCGTTTTTTGTGTATCTCATTTAGATCATAACAACCCCAAATCAGGGCTGAATATATTCAAATAAGGTTAACTCTAAAAGGCTATTCCAAATGAGGTCCGGAACAGGTTCACATCAGATTGCCCTGATAGGTCTTGCCTTTTCTGGACTGATCAGGTTCTGACTAAATTCAGGCTTTCCCTACCTAAAAAACTGAAAAATTCAAACTAAGTGAAAATTTTCTGCTTTGAAAAATTACAAAATTAATAATTACAAATAAGTTTATAGAAATTATATCTCTTTCTTTATCTCTATCATAACAATCTCTGACTACGAGGACTGTGTCCGATTGATTGCAGCGTTAGTTAGATAACACATGAATCAAGGTCGACAACCTAATTATCATCATATTTACTGATCCCAAATTCGGTTCGAATCCACTTTTTCTAACACTGAAATGGGTCAGCTCAGATTCGAATAAGGATTAAATAGTCCTATTAGAGCCAGAACAGATCATAGAAGAGTCTGCTTGAACAAAGTGTTTATCGAGGAGAGAAAAAATAGCTTACCCGGCTCTATGAATATATCAGAAACTTCAAGCAGCGAGCTTAAGAAAACTGAGACCTCTAGGTTGTTGGACATGTCGGCTTTTTCGAACGATACCGTTTCGTTGCCATTAAATAATTACCTAGAGTTTTAGAGCCTGGATATCTGTTAAAAACTTTCTTGATTCAATTGACTGCCACATAAACAAAGAATTATCACACACCTGCACCATAAATTCCACACACCACAGGCCCTATTCCCGAACACATAAATGTGAATTTTAACAATATTGTGAAGTTTGTATTTCATCACATTCAACGGTAACGTTAACGATTTTACGAAAAACGAATTTCAAAATATTGTCAAAATTAAATTTAAACAATTATTGTGAAATTCATTTTTCGGAAAATCGTTACCGTTATCGTTTAATACTATGCAATACAAGCTTCACAATATTGTCAAAATTCACATTTATGTGTTCGAGAATAGGGCCCCTGTAAATAATCTTGATTGATGAATTAAACCACACCAAAGAGAACCACACACATCCATGGATCCCTTTAGTAAACCGGATACAATCTATATCCACCTATGGTAATGGTTAACTAGACACTCCTGAACAAGAAACTCCTGAGAAATGCTCAGAAACAGCCATTGTGGAATAATCAAGTAGAAAAAACTACGTAATTCTGGATGCTGCAACTTTAAAGATTGCAAGCCAAATAGGCAATACAATATTCATCCTTAACAGAACACGATTGACAGTCGAAATATTTGTTTCATACATATCTTCATAAAATAAAAATATCTGTTCTTGCAAATTGGTTTTAGCATCATCCTTTTATATTTCTATAGCGTGTTCAAAGCAAGCTTTAACCTCGAGGATGGTTTTCATATCTAAAGGATGAGAGAAACAAACCAATAACTGTTTTTTATTCGATAAAAATTTTGCACAACTTCTGACATGTATGCTTTAGCAAAACTCTCTCAATTAGAACCAGGAATTCAGGGCTGCGGGGTCGGTGCCAAAATTAAACGAATCCGACTAAGAATCTAAGTTTTATAAATTTTAAATCAGACTCCGACTCTGACGCCGACACCGACTCCGACTCCCATTTCTATATTTAATAGAAAATATTTTAATTTCACTCCGAAACTATTAATTCCACAAAACGTAATAGAGCACCTGGTATCGACGATATAACATTCGAAATGATTGTAGAAGGTGGTGAAACTCTATCTTCAAGATTGTTTGAACTTGTTTAAATGATCTGGAGGACTTAAACTGCCATAGGACTGGAATTCATGTATGCTCATAGCAATCCATAAAACGATAATCGTCTGCAAGCTACAGAGAAATCGCTCTTCTCTCCTGCACATTATTTAAGATTTTTTCATACTTTTTAGGATTCCGTTTTTTATACGGAACACTATTGGTGAGAGTACAACGTGTACTCTCCTTCTCCTTCGATTATTTCGGTAACCATTAATCCGATGAACTTAAAATTTGAGGTGCTTACAAAACTAACCTATCCACACAAGATGGCGGAGTAAAAAATAAATAAAGTTGTGATCGTTTGTTTTAAAGAGGTACGATGTAAAGCCTTTGAAAACATACATTTTTTTATCGAGAAGAGTAGGGTATCATATGAAAGGGCTTCATTTCAGCATTATTTAAAAATGTATTTTGGTATTTTACACCTCACCATTTTTTGTATAATTTTGAAAAATTACGTTTTCTCGATGTTTTATTGCCCCGATTAACTCCGACCCTACTTCATCGAAAATCTTGAAATACATTTGGAATGATAGAAAAATGAATAGGTTTTTAATGAAAAATATAAAAAAGCGGCAGATACTCATAACTTTATTTATTAACGGGGTGGGAATGTTAAGGGGTAAAAACATAATTTAAAACCAGGTCATGTGGGGTGTCATTTGATAGATCACTTGATTTTAGAAAAATTGCCATTTTTTTAGAATTTTTCAATGAATAGTTTTTGAATTATTGTCAATAAAGTGGCACAAAAAGCAGCCCCCCCCTTGCATTTCGAGCCGAATTAACAGAAAAATTTGAAAAAATTCACAGAGACAGGAAGTTTGATAAACTCTGAACGAAAATTATAGCGAACCCTCAAATAATTATATTTTTGTGCTTTCAATGGATTGGGGTGGGGAAGGGTGAAAAAAACTTTTTTGACCCAAGCGAGTTGGATGTCATTTGAAAGAGCACCAAATTTCAGAAACTCTACAATTTTTATTAGAGCGGTACACAGTTTTTGAGTTATTCTAAAAAATGTGCAAATTCCAGACCCCCCTCCCCCCCTACGTTTCGACACTGATTGACAGAAAAAATTCATAGAGACAGGAAGCTTGCTATATTTTGAACGAATATTATAGCGAACTCTCAAATAATTATATTTCTGTGTGTTTAAGGGATGGGTGTAAGAAGGGTAAAAAAAAAACTTTTTTGACCCAAGTGAGTGGGGTATCATTTTAAAGACCACCAAATTTCCAAAACATTGCAATTTTTTTTTAGGATTTTGCGGTACACAGTTTTTGAGTTATTCTAAAAAATGTGCAAATTCCAGACCGTCCCCCCCCCCCCCTACGTTTCAGCACTGATTGACAGAAAAAATTCATAAAGACAGGAAGTTTGCTATATTTTGAACGAAAATTATAGCGAACTCTCAAATAATTATATTTCTGTGTGCTTAGGGAATGGGTGTAAGGAGGGAAAAAAAACTTTTTTTGACCCAAGCGAGTAGGGTGTCATTTGAAAGAGCACCAAATTTCAGAAATATTGCAATTTTTATTAAATTCTGCGGTATACAATTTTTGAGTTATTCTAAAAAATGTGCAAAATCCAGACCATTCCCCCCATTCCATTTAATTTGTGTGTTGTTTGGTTTTAATATACGTATTACCAATAATGTATTTATTCTGTCACAACTCATTCCATAGATCCAAAAATATACAACGAAGAAAACTTACAAGTCACTAAATCATAAATTATTTTATCCACGACTACTAAAGAATATATGCTTTCCATGCGTATGTCTTCCATTGTAATTGTATTTATTCCACAACTAGTGAATTTGATTAAAATTCTTTAACAGTAGTTCTATAGTTTACTAAATATTCCCCTAATAAATTAAAAAAAGTTCATTTGTTGGTATAGTAATATAAACCAGTGGCAAGATGTTGTAACATGATTTTTGACGATTTTATCGTATTTTACGCTAATCGGTATGTTGTAACACAAAACGACTGTCGATTATCGTATTTACGACAGTCGTTTTGTCTTACAGCATACCGATTAGCGTAAAATACGATAGAATCGTCAAAAGTGATGTTACAACATCTTGCCACACGTGTTATGTTACCAGATTCAAGAATCAGGCACACAATCAGAATCCTGAAAATAGTTGTAGCTGGACACAGCTCGATTTGCCGACTTAAGCTCATGTTTTGGGGGGGTCTTGTCCAATCGTTTCAGGATCTTGTAAGAGCTGCTGAAAAAATTTTTGGGAAAATAGGAGGCTTGCTGGGGAATGGAAGTTATCTTGCCTGCTTCACGTCACATCACGTCTGACTGTTACCAACCCACTCAAATAAAACTTTAGCAGTTCATTTTAACAGTATATTTCTTCTAAAAAAAATTTGAAAACAATCAATATATCTAAATGTATTACTTGAACTTACTTAAAATACTAATTTCTATTTAAGTATTAATTCTAAATTATCAAATATTATCAAATGATCAAAATTATCTTGAAACGTGATATCTCACAAAAAAAATGTTCTGTAAAACAAGCACAATAACATTCGTATACACATAAATCGATTTAAATGTAGAAGAATATAATAATATTATAATATAATCTTACCAGAACTAAACTTTCTTTATGTTCTGTCAAAAGGATAATATAATTCACTATTTAAATATTAATTTGTACTAGAAAATTTCAAAAATTATTAAATGTTCGTGAAAACACAAAAAAATTATTAATTTATAATTTATGGAAACAAGATATAAATGATGAATTTTCCATTTAAAAATACCGAAATCTATTGTAATTCAAAATCCTGTTATTATGTAATTTAATTAAAGAAATAAATGAAATTCTTATTTGGTGTCCCCTTTCCCTGACCTTTGCAAAAAATGTTATATTATTAACAAGAACGTCCGCTATATGAACATCTACATGAACGTCATTAAAAATGTTCTGTTGAAATCCGTTAATTGAATTTCCTAACATGCGGTTTATGTTCGCTGTTTGATTCGCGATTATACTCTGTTATTAAAACTGAAACAATCTGAATCGTATTCGTATAACGCTCACGTAGAACCTCAAATGTTTCACGTTTCACTTGAAACTATTTTACCAATTTATTTTCCACGGTAGGTATTTGATAATATATTTAAATTTAACACTTTTAAAGCACCGTATTATTAACTTTAATTTTTATTAAACAAATTGTATTTTATAAAATCAAGGAAAGAAGACTAAAATTATATTCGGAATAAAATTTATTTAAGCCTATAATCTTCCAAACGCAATATCATATGTTTAGAAAAAATATGGGTGGGAGAAAAATCGATCAAACTCGTAATTAAAACAAATAATTAAAATGAAATAACTACAGAAACAACAGGATTGAAAAAAAAGAATTAAATAGGTTAGTCCAAAATAAGAATATGTTAAATGATGCTACATGTTGCACAAGTTGTTGCAACAATGAACAACAATCTCATTTCTTCTCTCATTTCTTTTACTAATAATATAAAACTTTGATCAGCAACGCTGTCACAACGAGGGGCAGTCCCACACCTTGAGATGAGTCTCTTACGAAAAGCCGGGCTATGGGAAACAATGACAATCATTGTACCTGAACTATTCGTTTGAAGAAAATACTTTATGTTCGTAGATCCTTAGTGTGGTATATTCCCATTTTCTTGCCGTTCACATTTTCTACCTCGTACGCCACATTCCCTACCCGAGATAAAATTTTGCCTTTTTCAAATTTCGGAGCCAACTTTGCGGAGTAGTTCTTCACTGCGTCGCTTAGTGTAAAATTTCTATAAAAGACTATTTGGCCAGGAGTGAAACTTCTTTCACGAGCGCGCATGTTGTATCTTGTTGCACTGCGTTGATAAGCTTCCCGAAGATGACTTAAAACTTTGTTTTGAGCGATTGTAAGCCTATCAAGTTTTGTCGCTACTGACAAATGGTTATTATCCACACCTTCCAGTTTCCTCAAAATCTCATAGTTCTTGCCATGAGGGACATAGTGTTGACCGAAAACTAAAAAGTGTGGGGAGAAACCAGTAGAGCTGTGTGTCACATTTCGGAGTGCATTAGCTACCTCACTCAAATGAATATCCCAATCCTTATGAAAATCCCTGATGTATGCACGTATTGCTGCCAATAAAGATTGGTTTACTCGCTCGGAAGCGTTGGATTGTGGAGAATATTTGGGCGTAAACAAATGGTTAACTCCATATTTCTCCAACAAATCGAACAGCAGATGTGACTCAAATTGCTTTCCATTATCAGATACTAAAGTCTCGGGAGCGCTGAATACATTGAAAACATCATTTTCGAGATAATTGCAGAGAATGGAAGCCGTTGCATTTCTTATAGCTTTTAATAAAACGAACCTAGAATAACAATCTAAAACAATTAGAATGTGTGTATTGCCACCTTTTGATCTGGGATATGGCCCAAGAAAATCCACATAAATTTTGTTCAACGGCCGAGAAATTTCGGAGAAATTTCCCATGGGAGGACGAGTAGAGTAATTTGTCGGTTTGATTTTCTTGCATGTTTCACACCCATTAACAAATGATTTGACATCTTTTGCCATGTTTGGCCAATAAAACTGCCTATGTATCACCTCTAATGTTTTTGCAACCCCAAAGTGGGATGATGTGGGAGGATTATGAGCCTTTTCGATCAGAGTGCTTACCAATGGCTTTGGCATGTATAGTTTCCAATCCGATAGGTCTGTGTCTAGGTAGGAATGGCCTATTTTTGAATTTATGTATATTTTACCATCTTCCTCCTTCATATTCGTTTTGTCTTTCAGGTCAGACTGTAGCTCAAAAATAAGTTGCTGGTAGTCGGCATCTAAAAATGCAGGCGACGCCATATCAAGATGTAGTGGACTTATTTCAACATCTTTTATCTCCGCAACGGAGAATTCCTCGGTTGAGTAGCGTGATGGTACATCTGGAACAATGTTCTCCGTACCCTTACGGTGCTGAATTTTAAAGTCAAATGCCTGAAGCTTTAGACTCCACCGAGCTAGTCTACCTGAGAGATCCTTTTGACCCATCAACCATTGTAAACTAGCATGGTCCGTCACAACGGTAAATGGAAGACCTTCTACATATGGACGAAACCTTTTAATACTGTCAACCGCTGCTAAGCACTCGAGCTCTGTGACAGTATAATTGCGTTGGGCTGAGTTTAATTTCCTGGAGAAATATGCAATAGGTCGTTCCTCGCCGTCCTCAGAAAGTTGACATAATACTCCGCCGATACCAGTCGTACTAGCATCACATTGTATTATGAATGGACGAGAGAAATCGGGGTGAAGTAACACGGGAGCTGTGGTTAAAGCCGCTTTAAGGTCTTCATAGGCGATTTGAGCAGCCGTATTCCACTCAATCTTTGATTTCTTTTTCAAGAGATCGGTAAGTGGAGCGGCTAGCTTCGAATAATCTTTAATAAAGCGCCGGTACCATCCTGTCACGCCGAGGAATCTCCTTATATCTTTAGCTGTTTTCGGAACTGGATATGACCGCATAGCTTCTACTTTCTCTGGATCTACTTTAAGGCAGCCATCACCGACAATATAACCCAGGTATTTTGCCTCCTTCATCACGAGCTTACTTTTTTCGACATTTATTGTTAAATTCGCCTCGCGTAATAGCCGAGCGACTTCTGACAGTAACAACATGTGTTCTTCAAATGTTTCGGAGACAACCAAGAGATCGTCCAGGTAAACGAATACCCGGTCATGCAGATGGGCAGGTATAACCTTTCGCATTAAATTACACATTGATTGTGCCGCATTACACAGCCCAAAAGGCATTACCTTAAACTGGTAAAGCGGACGACCGGGCACCGTAAATGCTGTTTTATCTCTTGATTTCTCCTCCAATGGAATCTGCCAGAAGGCGTCCTTTAAGTCAAGACTCGTGATGAATTTGGTTTTTCCAAGTCGACTAATTAGACCCTCTATAATTGGCAATGGAGAAGCGTCTTTTATTGTGACGTCATTAATTCTTCTCGCATCGAGGCATAACCGAACTTTCCCGTTGGCCTTTTTCACCAAAGTTACCGGAGAGCTCCATGAACTATGGCTCTCTTCGATGACATCTAAGGCTATCATTCTATCCAGTTCACGAAACAGATCCTTTTGCACCGCTGGGGATACCGGATAATACCTTTGTTTTACAGGCATAGCGGAGCCAACATTTATGGTATGGGTTAATAAATGAGTTCGTCCTAAGCCTTGAATAGTAGAGCATGGAAAAGAAGCTTTAACCCATGATAATTCTTTTTCTTGTTCTGGATCGAGAGTGTGAAATTTATCACGATTTTCTTCAGAATTAAGGGACATAACCTTAGATTCTAAAACAATTGACTGTGATTGGCCTGCACTTATTTCATTGATAACCATTGGTGTTATTCCAAAAAGTTTCTAAAAGTCCATACCGAGATATAACTTTTGTGTTAATCCTGGCACTATGTACAACCGCACCATCCGTTTTTTGCCCTTAAACTCTACTGGAACCCTAATGTGACCTAAAATCTTTTGTTTTTGTCCACTAGCTGTGTTAAGATGAGCTGGCATATTATAAAATTTAATGTTTGGGTCTGAGAGAAATTTTTCCGAGCCCTCACCCAATGCGCTAATAGTAGCTCCACTATCAAGTAGGCCTCTAAAGCAAGTATCAGCTATAACTACATCAAGATATAGTCTTTCATCGACACTGGTTTCACAAATAGTTGCGTTTAAAATGTCTTTGGTTAGCCCTTTTCGGAAGTTGAAATACCGTTGACTTCTTCTTAACCGAATTGAACGAGATGTTAAGTACCTAGAATCCGTTTGAGTATTTTGGTCTATTTTAAATAATTTTACTAAGCTATTATCACCATTTGAATGTAGGACCGAATAATCAGTTTGATTGTATAATTCATCTAAAAATGTGGTTGTTGATGGAATTCCGGACATATGCCGGTGGCTGCGTCCTCTACCTGTGGTCTGGGAATGACTGTGTATTTCGGAAGATGATGAGTCCCAGGCGCCTTCACCTCCATCTTGGGGTTTCCCGGATTATTACAAGCCATGCAATGTGGCTTCAGAACGCCGACCTGGCCACATCCGAAACAGAACCTACGCTTTAATGGAATTGGACAGCTTTTAAAAAAGTGACCTGGTATTAGGCAGTTCCAACACATTAATGGTGCACTGCTCGCGTATTTGTTCATCGGTTTGGGATTTTTATTAAAGTGAGGATTTTGTTTGTGGTTTTTCCACCCTTGAATTTCTGATATTGTTTCGTAACTCTGTGGTGCAGGATTATACTGTGAATTCTCATCGACATAACACTGTTGCCTATTTGGAATATAAGTTGGTTCATAGCGACTATCCTGTCCATAATTAGAATTAACACCATGTTCTATTTCATTGACCTGTTTCATGGATTGTAAAACCTGTTCATGCCCATATCCTACCCTATTCCATGTATCGTCTATTTGCACGCATTGACTAACCAGCATAGGAACGGATATAAAATTTTGTCCTGCAAGAGCAACTTGTAACCCGACTCGCATGTTTCTTGTCAAAATATCAATTAAGGACTCATCAGACATTTGATACTTTAACGATAATGAAATGGACAGAATCGCATTATAAAAATCCAAGAAATTCTCCTTTGGTCTTTGTTTGCGCGATTCTAATGCACGTCTGACGTCACTATCTATTCTACGATCTTGGAACCGCTTGACTAAAGCCTGACGAAGTTGTTTCCAATCAACTCCTTTATTGCTTTCCATGTACAACCAATACCACTCAGCTGCCGAACCTTGCAACAGAAGACTAATATCGGTTACCAGTCTAGAATGTGAGATACCATAGGATTCTGCTAGATGGTCAACCCTGAAAAGGAATCTTTCCACCTGACTACCTGTTCCAGAGCCATCGAACTTAACATTCCACCTATCGATTGGTATTGCGTTCCTATCCGCTCTTCCACTTTCAGTGAGGGGTTGCTGGTATTGGTTTGGAATTCCTGATCTCCCAACGACATGTGGATTGGTTTGTTGAAAGTAAGCTTTATTTTCATTGGGCAATTTAATTCCAGCTATTGCAGCATGAGGTTGGTTTAGGTTTCCAGAAGAAGGTTGTGAAAATTGTGGGCTTGCTTGAAAATTGGGTACAACCGGTGGAGGTACCAAAGGATTGTATTGCGTTGCTAACTTTGGGTCATAATACCCTTGAGCTGGTACTTGTGGGTTAGGTTGAGTTTTAGGATCTATGCCAGCTGCTGTGTTCGGATTTCCTAGCTGACGAATTCTATCAGCGATATTTTCTAACAGAAATGATAGCTCCCCGCCACTTATTGGAGAACTTGGACTTACAAACTTCGAAAGACTGATTTCATCATTGGAACCGGAAGGTTTACCGTGTGGAGGTGCTCTCGAATTCATAGCATTATGACTTCTTTCGGTTGGTTTTGTAGGTGTAGAAGACTGATCTGGAACAAGAGGTTTGGGTTGAGATACATTTTGAGTTTTGCTGTGGCATGGTATAATAGAGGAAGGTACGCTTTCAGGGTTCGTATTAGTAGTTACTATTTGCAGTAGTTGTTCGGGATCATCGGGCATACTGGAGAGTACCTCACTTGGATCTACATGAATTTCTTTCACAAACCCGATTGAATCCTCCAGATTACCTGATTCTGACTGATAGTTGTTGATTATTTCTATGAATTTGTCGCATATTAATATTAATTTCTCAGCTGGACCACGAGCCGTTTTAGAAAATACCATTCTGTTCAATCGATTCTTTAAATGGATCAGACGAGAGTGTAATTGCTTTAGTTTAGAGGTTTTATTTTCGTTTTCACCCTGTAAAATTATATCAAGGGTATCTTTTAGGATTTCTAATTTATTTACACAAATCTTTAACTCGCGTTTCGGTGCTTTGCGGGCTGCTTCGTGCGCTTTCATTGGTACCTGTGCTACATTATTTTCTTCGTCTTGCAATCTCATTCGCAATAGTTTTAATTTCTCACCCCATCCCCCATAGATACCACGGACCTCACACTCGAGATTGATCTCTTCTGATTCTAAATGTTCGTAATTCATTGTGATTATTTTAAGTTATCAAAGAAATAAATATGGGAAGAAAATAATATTCTAAATATCAAAATATCCTATCAGAGCCAATACTCTTATTGGTATAGCTTAAAGAAATAATTTTAACTAACTAAATTCGCAACCTAGTTACTTGGTAATATATATGAATGAATTAAGCCTAAATACGGTTTCTAAGTAATCATACACTTACCAGACTAGTGATGTATCTATGAAACAAATATAAATTATAATAACTAAATAAGTCAATAAAAGACTTTTAAATAATTTTGGAAAACAAAAAAAATTTTGTTGATTTGAATTTGTAAAATCACTCGAGAAATATATAAAATAATATAAATTGTTTAAATGAATACCAGAGTGAATTGGTAGCGCAGGCTTGATGCATAGCGAAGCAAGGCAAGTGGGAATAAGGAATTGGGTAGGTAAAGACTTTTAATTAACAAACAAATCAAATCAGGTAAATGTAGAAACACCTCAACGTACAAAACGAAGTCGTTTATGCACGGAATGATTTGCGATAAAAATCTGTGTATAATACTTTTTTTTTAAATTTCATAAAAGCCAAATATGTTTTCCAGTATTATGCTAACAATAGAACTCGGATGATGAATATAAAATCTATAATCATGAACAGGTTATTATGAACCTAGAAACTACCGCGATATGGAAAACCAATAAAATATTACAAATACTAATAGTATCTTATATTGTTATATTATACGATAATGAATTTAATTAAAATGCACTCAAAACACAAAGGAATTTGTAGATAACATTGCACATTTCATTATCATAATTAATAACTATGCTCAATAAAAAAAAATCCATTTTGGGAAGTTGGAAAACAGGAAAAACCGCTGCATTGGGCGCCACTGTTATGTTACCAGATTCAAGAATCAGGCACACAATCAGAATCCTGAAAATAGTTGTAGCTGGACACAGCTCGATTTGCCGACTTAAGCTCATGTTTTGGGGGGGTCTTGTCCAATCGTTTCAGGATCTTGTAAGAGCTGCTGAAAAAATTTTTGGGAAAATAGGAGGCTTGCTGGGGAGTGGAAGTTATCTTGCCTGCTTCACGTCACATCACGTCTGACTGTTACCAACCCACTCAAATAAAACTTTAGCAGTTCATTTTAACAGTATATAAAAATTTGAAAACAATCAATATATCTAAATGTATTACTTGAACTTACTTAAAATACTAATTTCTATTTAAGTATTAATTCTAAATTATCAAATATTATCAAATGATCAAAATTATCTTGAAACGTGATATCTCACAAAAAAAAGGTTCTGTAAAACAAGCACAATAACATGCGTATACACATAAATCGATTTAAATGTAGAAGAATATAATAATATTATAATATAATCTTACCAGAACTAAACTTTCTTTATGTTCTGTCAAAAGGATAATATAATTCACTATTTAAATATTAATTTGTACTAGAAAATTTCAAAAATTATTAAATGTTCGTGAAAACACAAAAAATTATTAATTTATAATTTATGGAAACAAGATATAAATGATTGATTTTCCATTTAAAAATACCGAAATCTATTGTAATTCAAAATCCTGTTATTATGTAATTTAATTAAAGAAATAAATGAAATTCTTATTTGGTGTCCCCTTTCCCTGACCTTTGCAAAAAATATTATATTATTAACAAGAACGTCCGCTATATGAACATCTACATGAACGTCATTAAAAATGTTCCGTTGAAATCCGTTAATTGAATTTCCTAACATGCGGTTTATGTTCGCTGTTTGATTCGCGATTATACTCTGTTATTAAAACTGAAACAATCTGAATCGTATTCGTATAACGCTCACGTAGAACCTCAAATGTTTCACGTTTCACTTGAAACTATTTTACCAATTTATTTTCCACGGTAGGTATTTGATATTATATTTAAATTTAACACTTTTATTAACTTTAACTTTTATTAAACAAATTGTATTTTATAAAATCAAGGAAAGAAGACTAAAATTATATTCGGAATAAAATTTATTTAAGCCTATAATCTTCCAAACGCAATATCATATGTTTAGAAAAAATATGGGTGGGAGAAAAATCGATCAAACTCGTAATTAAAACAAATAATTAAAATGAAATAACTAGAGAAACAACAGGATTGAAAAAAAAGAATTAAATAGAGGTGCGTTCGATTTGACTGAAACAACTGAAAAAACAACAACAATTGCATTCAATTTTTCAGTTGATTCAGTTGCTTCAGTCAAATCGAACGCACCTTAGGTTAGTCCAAAATAAGAATATGTTAGATGATGCTACATGTTGCACAAGTTGTTGCAACAATGAACAACAATCTCATTTCTTCTCTCATTTCTTTTACTAATAATATAAAACTTTGATCAGCAACGCTGTCACACAGGTTACATTACAACAAGAACAATACATATGGGCTATTATTTTGAAAACGTACATTTTTTTGTTGATTTTTAAATTTGTGATTTTTAAAAAATCTGAAATTTTGATATATTGTTGGTATTAACAAAAGGAAAAAAGTAATTTCTGCTTTTATTTTTTGTGTACTCTGAATCGGAGTTATGCGCGGTTGAATTTTGAGGCTTTTTCACGTAGTTTTTGGTAATGGTGGCAATGTTTTGTGAATAGGTGCCACAAATTTCATCCGACTTACGTATATTTTTGCAAGTAAAAAGGAAAATAATTGAATAATTGAAATAAGCAAGTTTAAAATTAATAACTTTTCTCTTTTCCGCTAGGCGGCGCGTAAAACCTTGGTTTACTTCAAAGCTCATATCTCAAAAAGTAGGCTTTTTTTTTTTGTTTTTCACAAATTTTAAAGTAAACATATGCAGCTATGAAATTGAGAAATAAAAAGTCAGCAATTCAATATGGATTTTTTCTTACGATTTTTTAAAGTTTGGTATATGAAAAATTCACATGTGTTTTTTTATTAAGTTAATAATCCTGTACTAAATGTGGATCTAATAAATTAAACATTTCATATTTTAACACCTACAATAAATTTAAACCATTTTCTGTGCGGTTAAATGGTTAAAAACTTATTAAAAATTAATTTAAGTTAAGTGGTAAAATAAAGGAATTTAAATTATTAAAAGGGTGTGTAAAATGTTTATTCATTTTAAAAAATGTCTATTCATCCCCTTTTTACTAATTAAAATCTTATTAGAGGCTCATAATTTTAACATTTAAAATTTCTAATGACGCCCACAAACGGTTTTTGACCAAATTATACTTGCATCCAATCAAAATATATTAAATTGTACCTACCTAATTTTACCTGATTCTACCTATGTCAAAACTATTTCAAGGGTATATATATATATATATATATATATATATATATATATATATATATATATATATATATATATATATATATATATATATATATATATATATATATATATATATATATATATATATATATATATATATATATATATATATATATATATATATATATATATATATATTGATTGGATTGCCTTATAATCAATTATATTCCAAAATATTTAGAAGACATAACGTTTAGAAAAGATAGTAATAGAAATGCCTTTCAAATTGTGCTGTAACTTGTACGGTCTCAAAAATCATCAGCGGACATAAAAAAATGTGAAACTGGTCACACCAGCTGTTATTCAAAAAGCTGCGACCCTAAATTTTACTTTGCGTGATGACCAGTTTATATGTGAAACATGTCGCACTTATATCTATAAAAATAAGGTAAATTGAATTATTTTATTAAAATGAATAAAAATTCATATGCAACTAATATTTTCTATACAGCAGCTTTCATGTTCGGAAACTATCGATAGTGAAATTATTTCTATAAATCAGGATGTTGAAACTGTTCCAACGAACGAAAATATTCAAATACCTCCAGCATCTTTAGATCCATCACCAGTTTCGGTTGATACTTTATCTCCACCAGTTCCTGAACTACTTAATGACATTTTAGAAGATATTAACAATGTTCTTGGAAGGTTAGCCGAATCTCCTATCAAACAAAATCATATTACAACAGGAAGTTATAAAAAAATTGCAAGTGTCACATCGGCAATAAGTCAAAGAATATTTCAAGTAGATTCAGTTAAAGTGTTATCACCAAACGAGGAATGTGAATATACATCATGGCTTAGGAACCTTAAAAAAGAGTTTAAAGATGCCAGCTGTAAATCAAAACAAGTGTTTTAGTTGACAACTCTACCACGTAAATTTTGATCAAATCAACGTATCCAGGATGAATTTAATGCATCAAGACGACTGGTAGAATTCGCCATGGATCTGTTGGAAACAGTAGGTCCTTACACTTGGCCTCAAAGCAAACAAGTGCACAGTTTGTCACAAAATATAGTAAAACAAATTCAAACATACTTCTTATCAGAGGAAATTAGTAGAACAATGCCTGGCCTTAAAGATGTTGTTACTATTACAGAAGGATCGACAAAAATTAAGAAATCAAAGCGGTTGGTGTTATGGACCCTCACCGACATCTACGAAATGCTCTTGGAAGAAAACAAAGAACTCAAGGATTCCACTGTTTTTTACCGGATAACACTACACCCGATAAAATAATTGCCAAAATGTTTTCTTTTTCTGATGATCATAAATATTTCATTTTAAAGGCAAAAAAAATATATAAATTAATTTTTTAATGTATTTATTTATAATATTGATTAAATTATAATGTTTATAGGAAAAATATTTTTTTAATGTTTTTTTCTAATGTTAGTGTTGGTGATGTTGAAATTATAACAAAATCTTCGATCATTGGGATCTCCAATTCTTATTCTGAATAAAAACCTGTTTCTCAATCAGAAATGCACAAAAAATGGTTCAAATTTATTGCAGGTGTTAAAATATGAAATGTTTAATTTATTAGATCCACATTTAGTACAGGATTATTAACTTAATAAAAAAACACATGTGAATTTTTCATATACCAAACTTTAAAAAATCGTAAGAAAAAATCCATATTGAATTGCTGACTTTTTATTTCTCAATTTCATAGCTGCATATGTTTACTTTAAAATTTGTGAAAAACAAAAAAAAAAGCCTACTTTTTGAGATATGAGCTTTGAAGTAAAGCAAGGTTTTACGCGCCACCTAGCGGAAAAGAGAAAAGTTATTAATTTTAAACTTACTTATTTCAATTATTCAATTATTTTCCTTTTTACTTGCAAAAATATACGTAAGTCGGATGAAATTTGTGGCACCTATTCACAAAACATTGCCACCATTACCAAAAACTACGTGAAAAAGCCTCAAAATTCAACCGCGCATAACTCCGATTCAGAGTACACAAAAAATAAAAGCAGAAATTACTTTTTTCCTTTCGTCAATACCAACAAAATATCAAAATTGCAGATTTTTAAAAGATAGTTGTTTTTTTTCGATGTACGTTTTCAAAATAATAGCCCATATATAAAATATAAAATAAACAACAAACTTGTTTTGTTTTGTTTTTTTTTTGCTATCTTTGATTTATTTATTTCAATATGGCGATACAAACTTTTGCAGGAAAACTGGAAATTAACGAAATATTTTGCAGTTGTGGATAAAATAGCATCTTGTATTCGCTTAGGATGATGGCAATTCTTCACTCGGATGATTCCATCCACTCGCTACGCTCGTTCCGGGAAACTTCATCCCCGTGAAGAATTGTCTTCATTCTAAGCTCATACAAGAATCTACTATTAAAATTTACCTAAAGAGTTAGAGAGCGGCCTATTTTTCATAATTCTCTAACTTGTGCAGCTAAGAATGGGAATAGTTTAACATAATTCAGGGGTGGTCAAACCGGATGTCTTATAATTGAATAATAATTTATAATGTAAATATAATATAATTTATACAATAAAATAAATACAATATAATTTATAATGTAATTCATTTCACAAAAAGGTCAGACTTTTGTGAATTTTAATACTTTGTCAGACAACATTTTTCACACAAGAATTCGTTTTTAACGAAACGATACAAACAAAGTCTTGTTCATAGTAGCGTCGGAACACGAGATATTCAACTACCGAAATAGTCTGTCCCGTTTAAAACAGGACGGTTATAAGTCTATTTCCTAACCAAAATCAGTCCTTTTACTGTACAACTATTTCGAGTATATAAGTGTGGTTCTGGCAAGGTTGAGGTACCATAGATGAACTTTGATTCAAGGATGATTTTGAATATCGAGCGGTCAACATACTTCTCTACCTCTCAAGGAGGTTTACGACTTTCTCGAACGGGATACTCTAATGGCGGTTCCACTATCAATGGAAATCCTTGATAAACTGTCATCATTATTCAAAATGACCATACAGAAGCCTCAATGCTGTGCACGGACAGAGAACGAAGTACAAAGTACTTTAAAAGTTTTTTAAAGTTGACTGCGACGAGGGTAGTGAAATCCGAAATTCTACGTCCACGCCGTGCTACCTGGGTAACGCTAACAGAATTAGGTTGGTGTAGTTGAGAGGGGCAGAGTAAATACTGCTTATACTCTATGATTCTGCTCCATGGCGAGTCATTGGCGCCACAAAACCAATGCAACTCAAGCGTCTGTTCTCCATGTTAGGGGCGGCTTGGAGCGGGCGTCTGTCTTGGATCAAGCGGCTCGCTATATAGACGTGTAGAAAGCGTCTGTTCTCCATGTTAGGGGCGGCTTGAAGTGGGCGTCTGTCTTGGATCAAGCGGCTCGCTATATAAACGTGTAAAAAGGTTGTTTCTGGTGACCTTAAGAAGCAGAACGAACCCATTCACGAAAATTAGGGTTGGGCGAAGGGCTAACACCCCATTTCCGTAAAAAATTACTTGTCATGAATTCTGTGCACAGGCCTCGGATTATCTCGGATTCATTATTAGAACGACCTCGGAACCTGTACACGGACTACGATTTAAAAATGGGAACCTGGAACGTGCTAAGCCTCAGAAGACCAGGAGATCTACTAAAACTTACAAACCAAATCGGTAGCTATACACTAGATATAGTGGCGTTACAAGAACTAAGATGGCCAGGGAGGGGAATCCACGAAACAGCCAAGGGATACACTCTCTACTATTGCGGTCATGAAAACGGAGGAGAATTTGGAGTTGGCTTTCTCATACAAAGTCGCGTGAATCAACATGTTATCGACTTTTGCCCAATTAGTATCCGGATATGCACAGTGAGAATCCGCACGCAAAAATTTAATGTAACGGTTGTCAATGTTCATGCACTTACTGAAGACAAAGCAGATGACATTAAAGATCTGTTCTTCCTAGAACTCGAAGAAGTCATCAATAACATCCCGCGGCACGATATAAAAATCGTGGTAGGTGACTTCAATGCGCAAATTGGTAGAAGTGCAGAACTTAAAACACATGTCGGCCCTAACAGCTTGCATCATACTAGTAACAATAACGGCTTTCGCGCAGCTGAACTGGCTATGATGTATAATCTAGTAATTTCTAGCACTTTCTTTCCTCATAAGAGAATCCACAAAGCAACGTGGAAATCAAACAATGGAAGAACTGAAAATCAAATCGATCACGTCATTATTTCTAAGAGACACTCTACAAGTGTAACTGACGTTCGATCATGCAAAGGTGCTGATATGGACACCGATCATATGCTTGTCATCTTTAAGTATAAGTGCAAATTATCATCTTATCATCTTTAATAGGCAAGCAAAAAAGACCGTGCGCTGGAATGTCTAAGCATTTAAACACCTGGAAACACTGAATAGATATCAGGAAATTGTAACGCAAAGCATAGAAGAGCATGACATCCCATCTGAGATGCCATTAAACATACAAGAAGAATGGCAAACGCTTCAATCAACCATCATATCCGCAGCACAAACTACAATCGAAAAACGACCACTGAAATCACGTAACGAATGGTTTGATGACGAGTGCCGCGAAAGCGTTGAGCACAAACAAAAACTGCGAGAAAAATCGTTAACAAGAAAAACCCGAAGCTCCCAAACTGATTATCTATGCGCCAGAAAAGCCTCAGCAAAACTCCTACGGAAAAAGAAACGCGAACACATGAAGAGCTGTATCGAAAACATCAACCAACATGCGGCTAATCGAAATTCGAAAGAGTGTTTTGCCAATGCACGAAATCTGACAAAAGATTTCCACCCAAGATCTACACCCATCAAAAATGAAAACAACGAGCTTACAACAAGTGAACGTGATGTGCTGAAAGTATGGCGATCCCACTTTCAAGACCTACAGAATAGGACGAATGAAGTTCATCCTATTAGAGCAATTGCTCCATCAAGTGAGAAGATTTTTGTCCCTTACCCAACAATAGAAGAAGTGGAAGCTGCCATCAAAAAATTACAAAATGGCAAATCACAAGGTATTGATGAAATCCCTGCAGAACTATTTAAGAATGGAAGAGCAGCTCTGGTCTCACGTGTATATGATCTGATTCTTGCAATCTGGTACCAGGAAGAACTACCTGCTGAATGGAAAACAACTCTCATTGTTCCGCTACTTAAAAATGTGACCGCCTAAAGTGTGCGAATTATCGTGGAATCGTACTGTTGAACACTGCATATAAAATATTAGCTAATGTCGTACTCACTCGGCTCATCCAGTTCGCCGAACCTATCATCGGCGACTATCAGTGTGGTTTTCGTCCCAAACGTTCAACCACAGATCAATGTTTTACCTTAAGGATGATTCTGGAAAAATGTTGGGAGTACAACATCAGCATTCACCAGCTCTACGTTGATTTCCGGCAGGCATATGATAGCATCATCCGTGACAACCTCTGGTCTGCACTCATATGCCTTGGTATTCCAGCGAAACTTGTTTCTCTGTGTAAACTCACAACATTGGGATCAAACTGTAGAATAGTAATCGAAGGGTCAGTTTCTGACTCTTTTGATATAACATCAGGTGTTCGACAAGGTGATGCACTCGCGCCCGTACTATTTAATTTGACGCTTGAGTACGCGATAAGAAAAAGCCGAATTGAGACACAAAACTGTATATTTAACAAATCCAGTCAAATTCTTGGCTACGCAGATGATATTGCGCTTCTCGGACGTAGACCAAGCGATATTAAGGATAGTCTCTCTCAGCTTGAAAGAAATGCTAAACGACTTGGATTATGCATTAACACCGGCAAGTCTAAACTTTTAACAACATCCAGGAATATACCTCCCGGCAATCTGAATACTGGCGACTATGAAGTAGAACGTGTAGAAAACTTCAAATACCTCGGGTCTGTAATAACATCGTCAAATGACATGCAGGCAGATATTAAAGCCCGTGTCTCTGCCTCATACAGAGTTTTCTACGCATACTCAAAACTTTTGCGATCCAAACATCTTTCGCAGTCGTGCAAACTCACACTTTACAAAGCATTAATCTGACCTGTGCTTACCTTTGGAAGCGAAAGCTGGACACTGACTTCCTCTGATTGTAGAATTCTATCAACATTCGAGAGGAAAGTCGTACGAACAATTTATGGTCCATGTAAAGTTGCTGAAAATCAGTATAGAGTCCAAGTGAATCATGAAATCAGACAGCTTCTTGGAGGCTGTGATGTAATCGGATTCATTAAATCTAACCGGATTAGATGGTTTGGTCATGTAGAAAGGGCACCATTAGATAGAATGATTAAAAAAGCGTCCCAACAATAACCAGCTGGTGTTCATCGAAGAGGAAGACCTAGACAACGCTGGCGTGATGACATCATCCAAGACCTTCGTGATATAGGATGTCGAGACTGGGGTCAACTGGTCATGGAACGAGATGATTGGAAGCTGATTGCACAGACGGAAAAATCCCTCCATGGGATGTAAACGCCAGAGAGAGAGAGAGAAATATTTGACGACGAAATATTTGATAAATGTATAAATAAAAACTTGGAACCAGAAATGAAGAATAAATTAAAATTATTAGTTAATAAATATAGAGATTGCTTCGCGTTGTCAATGAGTGAGTTAGGAAAAGCAGGAAAAACGGAATTAGTTATATCGCTAAAGAATGAAAATCCAGTCCGTTATCTTCCATATAGATTATCACAACCACAATATGTAGAAGTCAGAGAACAGATCAATGATCTACTAGAACTAGGGATAATTCGACCTTCCGTTTCAGATTATGCGTTACCTATAGTTTTAGTAAACAAGAAGGATGGTAGTACTCGAATGTGCGTGAATTATAGACGGCTAAACGATATGACCATAAAGGATAGGTTTCCAATGCCGAATATTGAGGATTTATTAATGAAGCTAGGCAGTAAGAAATATTTTATTGTTTTGGATATGGCGTCTGGTTATTACCAAATACCAATATCCCAAGATTCCAAAAAATATACAGCTTTGCTGGGCTGGAAACCGGTTTTCGAAAACCAGAAAACCACACCAAATCAGAAAAACCAAAACCGAAACCATGACCACATTCTAAAAATGATCAAAACCTGAACCAAAACCACGTTTTAAAAATTATCAAAACCAAAACCATAACCGAAACCAAATTTTAAAAATCATCAAACCAAAACCGAACCAAAAACCAAATTTTAAAATAAACGAAACCAAAATCAAATCTAAAAATTTAGTCAAGTTCAATAATTTTGTTAAAAAATTAAGATAACAATAAAATGCAACAACAAATACTGCCGTGCTAAACACAGAGGTGGTAACTTACTTTTTTGCCGAAAATCAGTTACGAATCTAAAATGATATAAAAATAGTCGATGGAATTTTTTTCATATAATTAAAACATGTATTTTCTTTTTTCATTAAAAAATTACTCTATAAAGATGTCGTATCTTAATATTTGTCAATTACATATGTATATCTAGAGCATTCAAATCCGAATATTCGAGTATTCGAATATCCGATTAATTTGGGTATATTTAAAGTATTCGTTATTCGAATATTTATACGGGAATATTCGGATATTTTTTATCTCCCAAAATATAATAGACTGAGAGCCCGCGACAGCCAGACCTTCGTTATTTTATAAAAGCTGAAAGTTTCTCTGCGCATACCCCCTACTCAGGTAGGAACGATAAGCGACATATGAAGTTTAGATCATAGTGGCTTTGGCAGGGAGCAGGTTCCAAAGGGGCCTCCAAAGTTTCGTGAAAGTATTAAAGCTAATTTTTTTATATATTATTCGGGATAGTATTAGAAGTCACGTCACCCAATGCCAGACACTTACTATTGTGGAAACCCCATGCCAGACACCCTTAAACTTTAAAGTTTTTCCATCCAATCCAATCATTCCTTTTTCAAACTTCGAAACTAAGAAATTTCAATATTTTAAGGGAAATAATTTTATTGCAAAAAGTGCTTGACTTAGCGAAAAAAATTCAACACTTATGACAGCCGAAGGCATATGCAAATTCTTATTTACTTCTCTGACGGAACTGAACAGTGATTAAAGTAAAATCTTACTCAACGAAATTAGGAAACGAATGGATCAGAAAAAAAACAAAACAACCTTAATAACCTTATTTCTATATCTTGACACTGGAGTTATACCACAATCGAACGAATATTTCGATTACGCAAAGAAAACTTCTGTGGTGTAAACTTTCCCGCCTCATCAGCCTTAAAAGATGTACCAGATCATAGCGATGAAAACAGTAATACCAGTTGCAGGTATCTTGTAATATAAATGACGCACTTGCAGTCAACAAACAAAGAAAAAATATATTGCAACAAAAGCTGCAACTAGCGATTAGCTCAATTACCGACCCCACGACACGAGATACAGTAACAGTGGTAATGAAAACCGCGGTTAATAGTTTAAAAAAACAATTTTGCTATTTAAATTCGTTCAAAAAAGAACAGATAGATTAGACAATTTAAATAATGCTCTATTGACTATCAGCCCCACTTCAACAAAAGCTGAAATGGGTTTCTCTACGGCGGGATATCTAAAATAAAAAGTAGCCTAAAATTTAAACATATAAATGCACTCTCTTTTTTAAATGCATATTTCAAGAAAATAAATAAAATAAAATGCATAATATGTTACACCTGTTTGATTTTATTCATAGCTCTTAGTACTTCTTTTACTATTCGAATACTAACCGAATATTCGGATATTTTAAGAAAAAGTTTTTCGATATTCGGATAACTCAAAATGTCGAATAACTGATTGCTCTAGTATATACCAATAAGCTGTATCTATCAATTCCTAAGCTATTTCAGTCGTAACTTTACTGTCTTATACTGTATTTTACTTATATTATACTGTCTTTCAATAACTTTCCAACCCAAAATATGACTTCCCGATCAGTTGGACAGTAAAAATGATTTAGTGATTACGTTTTTTAGTGTGATTTTTGTTAAAATTTCATTAATTTGGCTTTGGAAATTATTGTTGTTAGAAATAACATTTCGAATACACATAAATTTAAATTTCATGTTTTAAATTTATTTTATTCTCTTCCATTTAATTATATCAGCTTTATTTGTATGTTTTTTCGATAATAATAGTATGTATTATTGTATTGTTTTCTAACCTATAGCCTAATGAACTTAACCTATTGCCTAATGAACATTTTATTCAATTGGTATGATTCCAATTGGTCAAATTGTTTTGATTTCATTAAAATTATTTTCAAATTATAATCACAATTGCTTTGATAAGTTTTGTTCAAAAATCAAATTTTGAGTAATTCTCTTATTTCGTTTAGTTGAACTTGGTTGATTGTATGAGAAGGGCGTTTTAGACCGGGAGGCAGCGTTGCATTTTGGTTAGTGATTTGACGCCGATTGAATTTAATTTTTATAGATAGATTAATTATTTGTGATGTAGAAAATAAGAGTCAGCCGTCAGACTTGCGGGGGGTGTGGTTGTGGGGGAGTTTTAAACTGGTAAAAAAAACGAATCCCAAAAGTAATTTGATGCCGCTTCAAAATTTGTATGATGCATGTTCACACCATAACAATTGAAAAAAAAGCCGTCAGCTGATTGGCGGATGGGGGATTATACGTCAGCTCCTCGTATACATCAGTATAAAAATGCAATATAGTCAAGACCTTTCTGCATAGGATCTTGATGAAACTTTGGCAAATGATCCAGGTTCACTTGAAAATGGAAAATCTGAATTTATTTTAAATTTGGACAAAATGGCGGGAGGTCTCCCGAACACCTCTAAGTTTAAATCTTCAATAACTCCTAATCCCGACTTATGATCTTATGGAAACTTGGTATATAAATTTTTAGTACTGTTTCTAATATTTCTGCGTACCAACTTCTGGTTTGACAGTTCCGGTTAAAAAGTTTTTTTCCAGGTATTTATCCCTACTGTAGCCTACAATTACCGATCGATTTTCATGAAACGTTGGTAAACGCTTTCAAGTAACATGAAAAACATTTTGTTAGCTTTTGGAGTACATTGGATAAAGGGTTGGGGGGTCCACCATACAACAGATGGTTTTTTCCACAATGTTTTTTATGTTTGTTGGGTGCATAAAACATTCGTTCGGGAATGAATTTTGACGACACTTTGGAAAAAGATGCAAATATGTATGGCAAAAAACTGATTAGTTTTTTAGCGATAGCGAACAAAGTGGTGGGGGGTCTCCCAAATACCTGTTCTTTTTAAAGCTAAATAACATTTGTACCTGATAATCGAATTGGATGAAACTTGGTACATAAACATTTGGTACGGTTCACAACGGTTTTGCATCCCAACTTCCAGCTTTTCATTACCGGTAAAAAATTTTGGTTCGTAATTTTTTAACGTTTTTTCAGTGCCTACAATAATGAAGTGATTATGATGAAACTTATGGAAAAACTTTCAATTAGTGAAAAATAGTTATCATCTTTTGGGACACATTGATCAAAGTGGCGGGGGTCTACCATACAAATGCTGACTTTTCGCACTTGGTTTTTAAAGTTTGTTGGGAGCATACAGACTTCATTCATTAATCAATTTTAGTGACACTTTGAAAAAATATGGAGACTTAAATGACAAAAAACTGATTAGTTTTTGGACAATATTGAGATAAGTGGTGGAGGGCCTCCCGAACACCTGCTTATTGTGTCACCATTTTTGCAATGTTTGTTGGGAGTACCAAACATTTTTACCGGAAATGAAAAACCGGAAGTTGGGATGCAAAACTTTTGTGAACCGTACCAAATGTTTATGTACCAAGTTTCATCCAATTCGATTATCAGGTGCAGATGTTATTAAACTTTAAAAACACAGGTGTTTGAGTGACCCCTCACAACTTGGTTCACTATCGCTCAAAAACTAATCAGTTTCTTGCCATACATATTTGCATCTTTTTGCAAAGTGTCGTCAAAATTCATTCCCGAACGAATGTTTTATGCTCCCAACAAACATAAAAAACATTGTGGAAAAAACCATCTGTTGTATGGTGGACTCCCCAACCCTTTATCCAATGTACTTCAAAAGCTAACAAAATGTTTTTCATGTTACTTGAAAGCGTTTACCAACGTTTCATGAAAATCGATCGGTAATTGTAGGCTACAGTAGGGATAAATACCTGGAAAAAAACTTTTTAACCGGAACTGTCAAACCGGAAGTTGGTACGCAGAAATATTGGAAACAGTACTAAAAATGTATATACCAAGTTTCCATAAGATCATAAGTCGGGATTAGGAGTTATTGAAGATTTAAACTTAGAGGTGTTCGGGAGACCCCCGCCATTTTGTCCAAATTTAAAATAAATTCAGATTTTCCATTTTCAAGTGAACCTGGATCATTTGCCAAAGTTTCGTCAAGATCCTATGCAGAAAAGTCTTGACTATATTGCATTTTTATACTGATGTATACGAGGAGCTGACGTATAATCCCCCATCCGCCAATCAGCTGACGACTTTTTTTTCAATTGTTATGGTGTAAACATGCATCATACAAATTTTGAAGCGGCATCAAATTACTTTTGGAATTCGTTTTTTTTACCAGTTTAAAACTCCCCCACAACCACGCCCCCCACTACTTTAGCAGCTGACGGCCAAACTTATCATCAGCTGGAGTTAATTAATTAAAATAAATAAAAATCAACCGGCATCAAATGACTTTTTCATTTGCAACGCTGCCTCCCGGTCTATTTTTTATCATCAGGGTTTTTTTATTAAGAAATTTGATTTATCAATTAAAACAATAAAGATTAATTGTTTTAATTGAAGAAAATGTTTTTATTTTTTATAATACACAATTCTTTTTTATAATAAAATCTTTGTCAGAGAATAAAGTATTGTAATCGATTCGTGAATAATGAATTTTATTCTCTCGCAAATTAAAATTCTCGCTCGTGCCTCGCTCAAATTTTAAACTTTTGCTTGAGAATAAACTACTTCATTATTCACTCATTGATTAAACTACTATTAAATTCTTTTATTTGAATAGCAATGAATAAATTAGTAAACAAACCACGGTAGCAAGTTCGCCTTGTCATATCTTGAAATGCTCTAGGCGTTACGCAGAAATGAAACACTTTCCCCTGGGCATGTAATGTATCTTAAATTAGCTCAATATTTTTTACTGAGCATGGACATTGGCATTGTTGACAAATGTTGTAATTTTTAATCAATTCTCTGATGAATACTCAAACAAACATTTTTTAGCTATAAAACAAAACCATTTTTTGACGTTTAGAAAAACCAAAACCAAAACATGTTGCATAGTAAAACCAAAACCGAAACCAAAACCAAGATTTATTATCTAGAAAAACCAATACCGAAACCAAAGTCATAATTGGCCATTGAGAAAAACCAAAAACCAAACCATTACAAATAATTTATGGTTTCCAGCCCTGCCTACGACACTATATTGTAAATAAATAACTTTATACATAAATTAAAAGTTAAGGTCAGAATTAAAATGCGATTATTGAATTTTTTTCAGTTTAATTGAATATAATTGCTTATTGATAAAAACAAATTGTCAAATTAAGTTACGAGTTACGACAACAGTTTGATCAATTTGTTTTGATTGAAAATTTTTTATCAATATTTATTAAACAAATTTAAAATTCAATGGAAAAGAAAATATTTGTAATGAGCATTGGTTAAGCTGCTTAATCAGCGTCACATTAATGAATCAATCGAAATTGACCTTGTTTTGTTTACTGAAATTGCAAACTTTTTTTTCACTTAAGATTTCCTATATTATTTCACTATCTTAACTTCATTGTAGCTCTCAGGCACTAATAGAAAATAGTGTGTGTATGCAGTATACATGTATACTTCATTTATTTATAGTAGATAATAAGGAAGTAGAAACAGTAAAAGATCATTATTTGTATGTTTTTGGTGTCAGTTTCTTTATACATAACTGTTTTTAATAAAAAATAAGTGTTGTGTAACATGAAATATTGCGCTGTCATATTTTACTACGTGGATTTATTGTTCAGTTATATCCATTCAAAATCCTTAGAACGCATGTGCTGCGGGACCTAGGTAGGTCTTAAAAGTTATTTATGGATTAATGTACTATATTGTAATTTCTATTACATAACGCATTTTCAAAAAACATGGATTACACGTGTTATAGCAACTTATAAATACCATTTAAAAACCAAATTTTTATTATTCTAAAAAGTGATATGTTGGTGATGAACGACCGATTTTAATTGAACGGGTAATTTTACATTCAATTCAATAACTTGGTCAGGGGCGCACACAGGGGGGAGGGGGAGGGGGTCGAGCAGAACGCATTCGAGCAGAAGGCTAAGCAGAAGTTAGCCCCGCCATTTGGCAAAAAATCAAATACAAAGGCTGTGGTGTATTGTTCTATTGTTGTGCTAGTTGTGCTACTCAAAAAAAATTCCATACTACCAATGCAAAAATTTGGTACGCAAGAACGATTTTTTGATTAGAAGTTAGCCCCGCCGTTTTCGAAAAAATGAAAAACAAAAATTTTGTATATGTAGTGGTATGAAATTTTGTTTGAGCTGGCTGCTTAGAGATAGATTATATATACCCAATGAAAAATATAGTTTTACGCTAGCATCATTTATTCTTGTAGGAATCAGTGTAATCATTAATTTATAAGTACTAATAATGTAAATGACACCTGGTGTCCGATAGCATAAATGAATCTTGCCTATTTTGTATATGAATTGTTAATTTCAAAAACCTCATAATACTACGTTCATATTACGATGAAATCAAGCTAAAATCACCCAAAATTAAAGATATCAAAAAACTGTTCACATTATCATTAACATGATTAAGTTTGAAATCTATTTGCACATATTCCAAATCTGTGAAAAAAATTTTAATTTCAGCTATGTTAAAGATATCCAAATAGATTTGTCTGTTTTTTTTTTACTTTTTTTGAGTCCAAACCTCCATCTAAAGAAAAATTTTTTTGTATGATTCAAAATTTTATTGAAATTTTGCAATAGCCATCTTTTTATTTGAATTCAAAACAAAATATTTGATTTATTAAATGTCACTTTTGAAGTAGGGCTGTATTTTTTTTTTCGAAAATCAAATATTCAGGGGTGCCTAGCGTGATTTAGAATGGATTTGATTTAAATCAACTTTCGACATGATTTTAGTTTTGTATGGAAAAATTAATCAAAACAAGCTGATAATCGAGCTGAAATCAAAAATTGTTTCAAATCATGGCAATGTGAACGTAGTATAAGTCACTCAATTAGAATTTTTCAGAAATCAATAAAAACTGTTTCATACACAAACAAATGAGTTTTAAAGGACTTTTTTATGTTTAATTTAGTATTTGAGTGGTAAAAATTTAAAATAGCGAATAACCTTTACAGTTTATTAATAGAAATAATGAAAAAACCTGAAAAACAATTCTTGACTTATG
>OY856186.1:386736298-386800573 GCA_963693315.1 Diogma glabrata | reverse complement strand
ATTAAATTTTATTTATCATTAAAGAAATACAAATAGATCAGCAAATAATTTCAAATTGTTGCAAAATCTTAACATAAGTAAAAATATAATATATGTACATATATATAAAATTTAAGAATACAAGAGCTAAATTCAATGTGAAGAGAAAAACTATACAATAAATACATATTAATTTAGATATGAATAATTTTCTGCAATTAAAATTATAGATTAGATAATGTAGACGTAGAACATTTCATTAGAGTCTTCTTCGACGTATCCAGTATACGCTGCCTGTGATTTTCAACGACTTGGATGAGTCGTTGAATTGTCGATTCGTTCTTTGTTAAAGATTAGTTAAATGTAGACATGAGACCAATACTACGTTCTGCTATGTCATTCACAACTTTTAAAGACCTGACTGTTTTGGCTGCCCTTGTATACATAAGTAAGCTATGCCAAGCATCTGGTTCTGTTTCTGCAAGAACAGAAATATCTTGCCCCAGCAACTGTAAGGCTAGACGACGGTTTTATTAATCATGAAGTTCACTGTTTTCAAGTGCAGCTACTTCTTAAGCGGCATAAAGTATCTCATGAATAGACCAGTCATTGCCATTCAAAACCATAGCATTCACTATTTGTTTCTTTTCAGCATTGACAACTTTGGATGAGAATAAGGATAGTGGGACCGTTTTGGGTCCCAAATACCACAGATGATTTTGTAGATTATGGCAGCTCTGGTTACAGAAACATTTACTTTTGAAAACTGTTCGATAACTTTGACAAGATTTAAGTCATTAATCGGTGCATCAGCAGCCGGCAAAAATCATGCAATCCAAGCTGTAACACAAACATGTGAAGCAAACGGGTTGAATTCAGTTAAAACTTTTTTTTCAGATACTCTCAGTTTGAATTGCTCTCTAAAAAGATATATCTTGAAGCAGTATGTGACTTTAGCCATCCACTGGACCATATGGTATGTCCCTGGTACAGAAAAGTGATATTGCTGCTTGTTTGGTACTTCAGATCCCATAATTATTAAGCATAACTCGCTTATTTCTCTATGATCATTTCTAGGTATGTAGGTACTGTCTTTAGATAAGAACTTCCTCAAACATGACACAACATTTTGCTTCATTTCTTGCAATAGCAGGTCACTAACCTAACTTCGTTTAATGGTTTGATATTAGTTTGATCAATGCTAGACCACTGTGCACGAAATTTTTCAAAGTCTAACGTAACGACCACTAGTAGGGCCAAATAGAAGGGTAAATACTTCAGTGATGATCAATTCATGAATGTGATAACGACATGCGGAGTGAAGAAGATTTCTGCTAAGTAATTTCTCTAGCAGAACGCATGCTCCCTTATCAAACCCTGTGTAAGAGGCAATAGTGTCAAATGACGTTCCTATAACATCTTCAGTGACTTACCAGAGATTAAGTTAGTCAAAAGTGGCCTTGGCTTGACATTTCCCAGTGCCAGAGGAATTTTTAACTAAGTCGTGATATTCATGACTCATGAGCGACCTCTAAATATCAATGTATTGTTTCAATATTTAAGTCAGTTTATTAAAATGACAAAAGAAAAAAAATTGGAGGGACTGCAATTCCAAAATCAAAAATTTTATTTTTTCCATATAATGTTGGACCACTCTAATATATATTTATATATATATATATATATATATATATATATATATATATATATATATATATATATATATATATATATATATATATATATATATATATATATATATATATATATATATATATATATATATATATATCCCAGCTAACACAATAGGTGGATTTTAGCTTAAACATTCTCATTTAACCTAAATTTATGTATAATAAAAGGTTAAATTTAACCTAAGTGTCGTACTTTTTCCATAAAAATATTGGTTAAATTTTCATATAATTTTTATGTAATATGCTGGCTAATATGTGATAAAGTTTAACTATAATTTAACCAAATTTTAAGTTAAATAAGTGCAAATGTTATGTTATATTTTAGCTAATTATTAGTTAAGCTTAACTTGTTTGTTACACATGCAGACCACAAAATGTATGCTCAGAATTTTTCCCCTAATGATCACATAAGCTTACTTTACAGTATACTACAAACTATTATTATATTTTCAATAATTAATGTTTTTTATCGAATACCGAAAAGAAAATTGAAAATTAAAGTATTCAGTTTATAAAAAAATAAATATTTAATTGTATTTTTAAGGGTTATTCTCGTTATTTTTTCCTGTTTTTTTTTATGTATAAAAAAGATAGAACCTTTCTTTATACATGAACATTTAAATCCATTCAAAAATACGCTCCAAAGTATGTATAAAAATGTTTATTTGAAGTCGGTTTAGAATTGTCATAAAAACCTATTTTGTCCTTAAATGCATTAGTTTGGGAGATAGATAATATCGTATCCATAATTCCTAGCCATAAAATTATTTACCTGTTATTTAAGTTAAATTTTGTCAGGTGTTTCATGAAATAACTTAAACTTATCCTAAATTTTTTCACGTATTTTATTTAGTACATGTAAATTATCTAGCTATTAAGTGGAAAATTGATCATATAATTCTTATCTAGAATACATTTAATAGCTACAATATCTGAATTTGGCAGAGTAAATTCATGTGTATTTCATGTAACAGCTGAATACAAAACTAAGCAAGTGCAAATTATATGTAATTTTACTGTACCAAAGTCAGATATTGTAGTTATTACATGTTTTTTTCATGAGAATTACATGTAATTGAACCATTCATTTTTCTTTAACCTTACTTTTTATCGGGCTGTCATTGTACCATAAAAAGCTTAAAAATAATATTATAAGAAACAACATTTTTAAAAAATGAAAGAAAAAGCCTTATTCTTAACCTTATTCTTGTTTACTGAGTTTTATTATTTTTTACTATGTACGCATTTCGAAAGCTAAATTTTAAAGTAAGATACATTCTATATTTCCATTATATACCGGTGGTTTAATAAAAACCCATTTTTAAAAATTAATAATCTAACTACAGAAAATTATAAAATATAAACCAAAATGAATGAATCTAATAAAACAATAAAACAATATCCTTCAGTCATAAATATAGGTCTTTTAATTATTAGGTTAAATAAATTAGATTTTATGTTTCCTTCTTTATTGTTCATCAGGTTCAACAGTACATTGTTCATCCAATGGTAGATTTTCAATGTCAGCCTTGTTCAACAATTTCAGTGGTTGTGACAACGCTGTTAATGAAATCTTGTTTTGCAAAGCCCATTGCCTCAGTTCGTTCAACAGATCTATTTTAGTTTGAGCGTTATGCTCATATTCCAGGTGTTCGCGCATCAATTCCTCAGCAATATCTGCTTCTGATAATAAAAATTCAGCATTTTCACCAACTTGGGATGTACAATCATCTGGCATATCATCGTAACACTCTACATTTTCATCACAAGTAACACTAACGGGGATGGTATTTTCGATCATAGCATTTTCTGCTGGCAAATTATTTTCAAAAATGGCATTCAGTTGTTGTGGCGGTGGCCGATCCATTTCTTCATCCGTTGACACATTTGATGCATCAAATCTTGCTTCGAATTTGGCCGCTCTCTTCCGCCGCATTATGTAGTATTTTTTTTTTTTTAATAAAATGTGTTGTGTAATAGGGTTTAGAATATGTAGGGTTAGAATATATACCTTTTAAGACCCAGGTCTAGACCTGGGTCCCACAACAACTGGTGTTCTAAGGTGTAAATTAACGCTTTTTTTAAACATCTGTGGGTTGAAGCCACCTGAGACTAAGTATTCCGGCAAACTATTCCATTTGTACGCAGTTCGGACAAAGAAGTCTCTCTGCGATCTGCCAGTATGACAGCGCGGGATCTTTACCGTTTCATTGGTTGCGGCAGCCGATTGCCGAGTGGAACGGGGGTAAGAATAAGTTTGAGGCATGATGTCGCTGATTTCATCTGAGCACTGCTGATGACGATATTTGTAAAAAACAACGAGGTGGGCAACAGTGCGACGATGTTGTAAGGAATCAAGTTTTGATGTCAAAGTTCGATCACCCACAATTCGTATAGCTCGCTTTTGAACAGAGTCCAAGAGGGCCAAGATGGAAACAGAGGCAGCACCCCAAACTTGACAGCAGTACTCCATACAGGGACGAATATAGGACTTATAAACATGGAGCGATTGGTATGGAGTGAAAAATTTTTTGCATCTATTTAGGAGGCCGAGTTTTTTAGACACGCTTTTTGCCATCGCCATTACATGATCGTTCCAGAGTAGGTCATTTGAAACTGTGACACCCAATAAACGAATGTTTTTACATTCACTCATTGGTTCATCACACATACTAAATAAAATATCTTTGGGGAACTCGGTCTTTAATCTGGAAACAATCAACAGCTGTGTTTTGGTGGAGTTGAAATTGACAAGGTTTTGGTCACCCCAGTCGGCGACTTTATTCAGGTCTTTGTTCACGTTTATGGCAGCGTCTCTCCGGGCAGGATTAATTCGTTCGTGCATTTTACCTTTTGTAGGAAGGGGCTCGAACGACTTGTGCAGAGTACTATCATCTGCAAAACTATTTATTGGGTTACTGGTGATTTTCGACAATTCGTTGATATAAATCAAAAATAGGGTTGGGGACAATACTGAGCCTTGGGGTACACCAGCGTTAATTAGTTTAGACTCAGAAGAAAATCCGTCTAAGGTTACCGAAATGTATCGGTTGAATAGAAAATTTTGAATCAGCTTCACTCAAAAAAAAAACTAAGTGAAACTAACAAAATTGTACATACGTTTTACAATTTTTTTATAAATATACAACACACAAAAATTTTTGTTAAATTTACATTTTTACAATAAATATTGTAGATATACAAAAAATTATTTGTAAACACTACAAATTCTTTTACTAACATCCAGCAAAATATTGTAATTGCTTTATAAATTAAATTGTAAAAATGCCCAAAACATTTTTGATTTTATTAAATGTTTTATAAAATCCTCAAAATTAATTTTTGTTTTCACAAAAGTTTTAGAAAAATAACAAATTTTTTTATTTGGTCAACAAAAGACATTTATGGATGTAATATTTTTTTTTTTGTAAAACAATCATTCATATATATTAGTTCTTCGTTAATAAATAAAACACAATTTTTTGCTGGCATTTATATTATTTTTATTTTTTATTATCTTATAATTTTTATTATATTTTTTTTATGTTATATTTTTATTTTGAAATATCTGTATCATTTAAAAAAACAAATTTAAAACATATTAATACGCCGTTATATTATCACAGTCTAAGCTTTCCAATTGAGGTAGCACTACAAAATCAATTTCAGCATCTAAAAAAAAAAATGAAAAAGTTGTGATATCTTTTTACTTTATGCTGGCTGTCATCGATTACGTAGGTTTTGAAATATGTCATAGATCGTATCCAATTCAGTTCATCCATTATCTCTAATGGCGTATTCGATTTGCATCACTTTTCTGGTGTTAGTTGCTAAAAAACTGCATGAGTGTAGAATTTTGAATAAAACTTAAAAAAAAAACCTAAAACTGATCCACTCAAAACTCAGTGTAAACGAACTACAACTGAAAAAAATATTCAACGAAACTAAAATTTAGCAGTGGTCTTTTTTCGTCTGAACTATGTTTGTAAATAAATATGTTATTTGTAAATCTTTTAAATTCAAAAAATACTTAGGAAAAATACCTCTATATTATCAAAAGCCTCTATTACTTCTACGAAGTTAACAATTTTACATAAGTTCCGCTTTTCCATGTAAGTTGCACAAATTGCTTCCATTTCATCATCAGTTGAATCTAAACTTGTTAAAAGTTCATTTACCACAAGATACTTTCGGTTTTGATTCATTATTTGCATTTATTATTTAAATACAAAATTTGCAGTTTCTCAAAAAACTCACTCTATTTGACAGTTGAAAAAAGTGCAAACTCTGTTAGTTTTTATGTACTAAACTGGTAAACCGAACTTAAAAAACTTAAAATAAGCAATAAAACTTGTAAATCGAATATGAATAACTGCACTAGTGTAGTGAAACTTATAAACCGAATTTGAAGCACTGAAAAAGTTTGCACTAGTGCGCACGAGTTGCGTAAATCGAACACGCCATAAGAGTCAATTCCAATATCTACGCAATCGGTATAAGTGGCCTATTAATATGGAAATATGCAAAATTTCTCACCTGTGCATAGAGTATGTCTTCTAAATTGATCATATATGTATTTTCACTATCACTATTTATCATGAATCACAATTTCAAAAGAATATGCGAGTTTTTACTTAGACAACCAAATTGAAACTGAAATTGTTAAATACCAATTTTGGTTATACATAATTTCTATTTATGAAAATTTATAAAAGAAAATTTGTAACAGCAAAGTTTTTTTTGTAAAAAATGTGTTTGTTTTTTTAAATTGCATAAGTCTCTTTGTAAAGTTTAAAAAAAAATCGACAATATTCGTATTAAGTTTGACAATAAAAATTGTAGAATGTCATTTTTCTGTTGACAAAATTTTACAAAATTTTGTACAATTGAATTTTAATTTGTTATGGATAAGTGAGATATGATTTAAAATTAAAAAAAATCGACATAACCCTTAACAATATTTTTGTTAAAAGAATGAAAAAAATTTGTATCTAGAAATATTTATGATTTTGTACATTTGTAATCCAAATCACAAAAACAATTGGTTAGTTTACAATTTTTTTTTCAGATTTAAAAAAGTCAAATAGACTATACAAAATTTTGTATCAAGCTTAGCATTTTTTGGCAAATTCACAAAAAAATTTTGTTAGCACTTTTACAAAACGATTTTGTGAATCTTACCGGGCAAATTTTTTTGAGTGTTCACAACATTGGGATGAAAACCGTACGCAACGAGCTTGTTGATTAAGTTGGCATGCCAGACTCGATCGAATGCCTTGGAGATGTCTAAAGCGATAACGTATGTTTCACCACCTCTATCAAGTATGCTGTTCCAACAATGCGCTACATAGTTTAATAGATCGGTAGTTGATCTTTTGTTTCGAAAACCGTATTGGCTGTCGGATATTAAATGATTTTCTTCCAGAAATTTCGAAATATGTGTATTAATATAATGCTCATAGACTTTGGATAGGATCGATAGTAAAGCTATTGGCCTATAATTTGAGATATCGGATTTTGGTCCCGATTTTGGTGACGGGCTGGACATTTGCCAACTTCCAGCACGAGGGAAATATACCAGATTTGTAGGATTGGTAGAATATTTTAGTTAAAGTTGGTGCAAGTTCTTTGGAAAAGGTTTTTAAAATAATGGGTGGAATATTGTCCATTCCTGATGCTTTGTTGATGTTTAACCCCTTTAAAAGTTTAGCAACTATTTTGGGTTTGAAGTGAAGTTCATTCATATTAACTCCTGAAGACTGGATTTGGGGTATTTCTTTAGGAGTTTCCAAAACAGTGGAGTTCAGAGCAAAGCGTTCAGCGAACAAGTTAGCTTTTCTTGCGGGATCATTGACGATTAAATCACCATCAATAATAGGGGGAATAGAAAATTGTGTACCAGAATTCAAAGAATTAATGGCACTGTAGAAACTCTTGTCAGAAACAGACATAGACGTAAGTTTTGAGGCTTTCGCTCTGTCAATTTCGGACTTTTCGTTTGAGATAATCTGATTAGATATTTTGTTGGCCTTTAGATATTGGGATCGATTAGTGAGAGTTTTGTTATGAATCCAAATATTAAACGATCTACGTTTGTTTCTAAGTGCCGTTTTGGCAGCTTTCGAATACAAGTATTTTTGTTTGGGTTTTACTATGGAGAAAGGGACAAATTTATTGATAGCAAATTGGATGGTTTCTGTAAAGTTTTGAGCAGAAACATTTACATTGTCAGTGTAAAAATAATGACGGTCAAAAGGGAAACCATGGAAAAAATTTTGAAGACCACTCTTATCCATTTTTGAGTAGTGAAATATTTTACGGGGTTCGGGAGCTGTAGTTTTAAGTAAATTAGTTTTGATAACTGATGAGATTAAATAATGATCAGAATTTCCAATACTACCTTTCGCTACATCGACACTCGTAATATCTGGCATTGTGGTAAGATAGAGATCTAAAAGAAAACTATTATCACCGCCATTACGGGGAGTGAAAGTCGGGCTTTTAACAATTTGGAATAGGCCCTGAGACGCGGCAAAAATTTCTGCCAGTTTTTGATGTTTGTCAAAAAACCGACAATCTACGGATCGTGTGTGTTGGATGTGAAAATGTTCGCGCATCAATTCCTCAGCAATATCTGCTTCTGATAATAAAAATTCAGCATTTTCACCAACTTGGGATGTCATCATCATCAATCATCTGGCATATCATCGTAACACTCTACATTTTCATCACAAGTAACACTAACGGGGATGGTATTTTGGATCATAGCATTTTCTGCTTTCAATGTATTTTCAAAAATGGCATTCAGTTGTTGTGGCGGTAGCCGATCCATTTCTTCATCCGTTGACACATTTGATGCATCAAATCGTGCTTCGAATTCGGCTGCTCTCTTCCGCCGCATTATGTAGTATTGACCGTTTTTCTTAACTTTCTTTTTCAGGGGCAATTTTTACTATTTAAAACAACGTTAGTGAGAGAAATATATAATAAAGACTGTATCCGAGCGATTTGATCAATATACTGCGCACTAATAATAATTGTCATCGGAAAACGAGATTTGCTATAAATCTTTATGGATACTTATAAACACATATACTTATTATATGTATTATATGAAAAAGACAGCAAAAGTTTAGTTAACATTCGTTCACTAAACCAAATTAAATGCATTATTACATGTAAGACTCGACCTTTTTAACTTAACAACTGTCTGAGACAAATGTCAAATTTACTTATGAAGAGGAACAAGAGGGAAAGCTCCCATTTTTAGATCTGCTTCTCAGCCGAAATAATGGAAGAGTTGAATTTGATATTTATAGGAAATCCACTACCACAGATCGTTTCATAACAGTAGATTCGAATCACCCATGGCAACACAAAATGGCAGCATTCAGAAGCATGGTACATCGTCTAATAAATATTCCACTCAGCCCAATATGTTATTCGAAAGAGGAAGAAAACATTAAACGTATCGCCAATGTTAATGGATTTAATAGCTTTCACATTGACACCCTTGTAAAGAAAGCCAAAAAGATAAAAGTAATACGGGACACCACAGCTTTGACTTCAACCACCGAAATTAAAAAGAGGGAAAAGGTTAGTTTTGATCCGCGAGTCTCTACAAAGCTGAAAAATATATTCAAACGCCGCAAAGTAGAGCTAATACCAACAACAGATCAAAAATTATCCAGTATACTTACCAACAATAAAGATAAAATCCCACAACATTGCCAAAATGGAGTTTATGAGATCAGTTGCTCAGGATGTAGTAAGAAATATATCGGATCATCAAAAAGACAAATTATCACAAGATTTAAAGAACATACAAACTTTAAAGCCAATTTCGATAAATCAGCAGTAGCCAAACACATCGTAGATCACAACCACATAATCAACAACAGTAATTTAAAACTTTTACACCCAGTCCGCGATAACAGGAAGCTAGAGATAATAGAATCTTACTACATCCAACAAGAAAAAGAAGAAGATTTAATCAACAACGACAGAGGTCCAGTGTACAGCCCCCTTTTTAAAATTAAAAACCGTCATAAAATACTTCATTCATAAAATCACTAATATTTAAATTAAAATTTTTTCTCCCCGTTACGCCTTCATTTGTCCTGTTCATAATATAGTTGTTAAAATTTTATATCCACAATCTTTGTCAATGGGATAAACCCACTAGCTTTAATTACTTTTTAACGTTAATTACTTTAAGATCCATAGTTTTGTTTTTGTATATAAATAGTCATTGATGTTCAGTTTAGTTTAGTTTAGAAAACAATTAACCCAAGAAGAAGGTCTCTTGGAGACAGAAAATATTTGGTGTTACAATAAAAAGTTTTTGAAGTGAAAAAAGACGTTGTTTTACTCTGTATTATATTAACTATAATTTTCGACTAGAAATCATTGTACACTAATTAGCTGAAACAGTCGTCTATCACCTTTTTCCACATATTTAACCAAACTTTAACTCAAATTTAACCAAATCCCAATGGTGTGCTGGCTGGGATATATATATATATATATATATATATATATATATATATATATATATATATATATATATATATATATATATATATATATATATATATATATATATATATATATATATATATATATATATATATATATATATAAATTTTGGTATATAATTTATAATTTGCACTTATAAATTATTCCATTTAATATTTAATAAATAAAACAAATAAATTTATTTTAATTTATTTATTAGTTTAAAAACTCACGTTAAGTCAAACGACTTATCCTCACAACTGTTAACTTCAATCTAACTTAAGAATAATATTTTATATAAATCTTCGCTTCGTTTCAAAAAAACAATGCGCTAACGTAAGCATAATAATTATACTTATTTTCTTAATACATATAAGAAAATGAAACAAAGAAAGATAAAGAATTTTATATATTCTTATTATGTTATGTCTATAACAAACTTTGTGTAATTTAACTTTAAAATATGAAATGAAATCTAATACTCATGGTATAACGAATATAAGGTATTCTTGACAGCTAATCGAAAATTTTGTGTGACGTCATCCGGCGTAAATATAAAGAAACAAAAATGTTTTGATTTGAAAATTAGAGAAAACATAATTTTTACGTTATGGTTTTCCTTATTTTTTCATTAACAATTTGTTTATTAAGTTTTCTAACTCTAAAGAACATTTTACAGGGTAGGAAATTCGACGTCCACGCCATTCTGCAGGAGTAATGCAGACAGAATTAGGTTGGTGTATCGGAGACAAGCAGAGAAAAACTGCTTATAGTCTATTACGCTATACATCACGGCGAATTGGCGCCTTAAATCTTCTTATAACCTTAACATCATAACAGAACCATTAACGAAAATTTGGGTTGGGACTGAGGTTAATACCATCACTCCGAAAAAAAGCTTTGTTAAATTTGATAACCAAAAAAAGAATACCAGACACTAACAAAACAACAGAAGTTTTACCTGGACGTGAGAAAGAACCAAACTACCGAATCGGAACGTGAAACGTGTGCAGCCTGATCGCTCATGATGCTTTAATAAGCCTAGAGACAGAGGCTGAGAGGCATAGGATAGATATCATTTCTCTGCAAGAAATTAGACAGCCAATAATCGGAAAACAAAACTCGAATAGTCACTCTTAAGGCAGTAGTGGTCATTCTTCTCGAAATGAATTTAGTACTGATTTCCTTGTTGGTGCACGCATACAAGAAGTCGTGTTGAAATTCATCCTGGTCAATGAGAGGATTTGCTACTTAGGGGTACGCGGTACATAAAACAATATTTCTCTTATTGCCTTGCATGCACCTACTGAAGTTAAGACCATCAATATTTTCTATATAGCACTGGAGGAGGTTATGAAATCAACACCAACAATGATAATGGTGAGAGAATGACTGAGTTTGCATCATAAAATAATTTGAGAATCGCCAGTAATTTCTTTTCGCATCGATCGATTCATAAGCAGACTTTTGTTTTTAAACCAAATGGAAACTCTTGAAGTCAAATTGATCAAGTACTAGCAATAGCACGTTTCTTTTCGAGCGATTTGGATGTGCGTTCCTTTAGATGTGCAAATATTGGAAGTAACCACTTCCTTGTATGTTCTAAGATAAGGTTCCACTTTCAACGATCAATTCAACGATCTTTTACTCATTAGAGTATTTAAAAGCTTGTCTTTTAAAGTCCAATCATTTTCAGTGAAGTGTAAGGAACAAACTATCTTATAATAAATACGAACATTTTCTTTTTCCACATGATTCTATCCACTACAAATTGATTTATTTTTCTGGAAATTAAAAAACCTTATGTTTTGAGTATGATTTTTCACATTTGTTGAAAACTTTTGCAGGTTTTAACGTAGTTCGGCATTTAAATTTGTATATGTTTTAATAGTAAAACAAATACTAAAGTTCATTAATTAATGAATGAATTAATTTCAATCATTTCATTAACTAATAAATTAACTTATAAATCATACTAAACATATTTTTAATTTAAAAACAATAGCTTTTCTCATTGATAATTACAACAAACGTATTATATAAAACTCTGAATGACGTCAATCAAAATCAAAATGGCATCGCTGTCACTCTAGTGAGAATACCTTATTTTCATTTTACCATGTCTAATACTCATGGAAATGATAATTTATAATAAATACAGTTGAATGAGAAACTGTTAATTACAGTCAATGAACAAAGTGTTCATTCAAAAGGTGATTTGAATGTAACTTCTCCCCCCTTAAGATTCTGCTCCGAAGAATCTCTAGATACCATTTCGATATTTATTTTTGTTTTATTATCTTTGACTTTATTTCTGATTAAAATAACTAAAAAGAATGCGATTAAAATTATTATTAAAATTGAACTCGTTGAAATGATATAATCATGAACAACGCCTTTTGATTGAATTTCTTTGATAATTTTTTTTTGCTGTCAGATATTTTATTTTTCATTCATACAAACTATGGTATTTAAACAGTAGGCTTTGTTTTTACTGTCGGAAATTCTTCTTGTCGTCGATAATTTTGCTTTGTCGTTATGAAAATTCTTTGTTGTCATTTTTTCTTCTAACAAAATGAAATATAATTTTATCTTAGTAGGCGCATAAATGCTATAAATTTGTAATTTATGTTTGACAAATAAACATAAACAAGCAATCATTTATGAATGAAAACGGACATTTTTATTATTTGCAATTTTACATAATTTTTTATAAGCTGAATAATTTGTAGAAAAAACTTTATTTAGAAACTAATAATTATTATCTTTTAAATAAAATTATAATTTAAAAAAAATTATCTCATTAAATACCACTCTTCATTGAAATTTTTGTCTAAAATTTTTCAATTTTACTCATTAAATTATTTTTAAGCAACACTGCTCAATCAAACCACTACTTAAACCACTCGTCCTTCGGACTCGTGGTTTATTGTGCGCTTTGATTCGCAGTGTTGCTAAATAATTTAATTCGTAAAATCAAAATATTTTCGAAAAAATTTCAATGACTCGTGGTATTACAACCGATAATTTTTCTATTTTGTAAGTGATTTATTTTTAAATCTTCAAGTGAAAAATTCATTAAAATATTCTTAATTGTTAAATTACTATAATTAGGAATTACAAAATTATCTATTGTTTCAAAGTTTTCATATTATGTTATATTATTAATTGTAAGTTCACAATTTTCAAATTTAATTAAGTTGTTTCCTAATAAAACTACTTTAAAATTATTGCAATTATGTGTAATATTTGTAACTGGAATATTTTTTGTAATTAAAATATTATTGGTTATTTGTTTAATTTCGATTTCTTCATTTTTTCTAAAATTACAATGTGCATTTTCTTGAAAAACTTTACAAGAGTTTTTTACTAGTTTCAAATTTTTTTTGAGTATTACATTTCCAAAATCTTCATACAGTTTTATTTCATTAGTGATAAATGATTTGCTTTCAAAATCTAATTCTAGGTTATCCTTATTAGGAATAGTTTCTATAAAAATTCTATAATATTTATTTTTAATAATTTGGCAAAAGTACATAATACAAAAATTATATTGCTTTCATATAAAATTAAAGATGATTTAATATTTATTATTTCTTTAGTGGTTATATTAATTATATTATTTCTATTAATTTCGCTTGCAGTTAAAATATCTTTGCATAAAAATTCTTATATCTATTTAATAAAAGGTTTTCTTTAACGTTTCGTACTTGTTCTCTTAATAGTTTGGATATCATATTGTATTTGAAACATTTGTTTCATATTTATAATTTCGTTTTACCTGGTCCTTATAATATTTTATTCCTTTGTTGTTTATGAAGTAATCATTTAGTATTTTATTAGGTTCTATTTTTTTATATTTTGGTTGAAATTTAAAATTTTTCGAAATAACATTCCTTGATTTTACGAAATCATGATTTCTGTCTTTCAGATCTACGTTTTCTCTATTTAAATTTTTTCTGTCAATATACTTTTGTTTGTTTTGGGAAACTTTTCTAACTATTTCGTCAAATTCTTCTGATTTAATATTTCCATTAATGAAATCAATTGGTCTTTTACTGGTTGTTGAATGAATTGTCTTATTGTAGTATGACAAAGCACTTAATGCTAAATCGTTAATATTTCCTGATTGGTTTCTTGCTTTTAAAATTCTAATATGTTCATTAAGGGTTGAGTGAAATCTTTCAATGTCTGAATTACCAGTGTGTCTTTGAGCTGTAGTAGTATGAATTTCAATATTTTGTTCTCTAAGATATTCTTTTACATTATAAACCGTAAGACCGGGTTCTCCATCGAATACAATTTTTTTTGGTGCTCCCATAATTGCTATTTTTTCTTTCAAAGCTTTCAAAAGGTCTATCCATGATCTACTGTTTATTTTATGCATTGTTACATGTTTCGTAAATTTGTCTATTACTGTTAAAAACATTGATTGTCTAGTAGGGATCCAAATGTCAATATGTAAAATTTCGTTCGGTTGGTTTGGTGTTTCGGTAAGTTTGTATAAAGGTTTGTATGGATTTCTCTCGTATTTTGATGTATTGCAAATTGAACAATTGTTAATAATTTTCGAAATTTTTTCTTTAAGATTAGGTGCGTAATAAGTGTCTTTAATTTCTGCAAACGTTTCGTTTATTCCGCGATGGTTTAGTAATTCATGTCTTTTGAAAATAATATCATTCACTTTTGTTTCGTCTTCTATGTCTTCTAATAATTTACTTGTCTTTACTATTTTTAACAATTTGTTTCTACTAAAGTATTTTAAATATACGTCCTGGAATTGTGCAAATAAATGATCGTCATTACAATAAACTGCTAAAATTCCTTTTGACGGAAGGTGCTGTTTCATAAATTCAATGACCAAATTTTCCTGAAATATGTTAATTTCAATTACAAATCTTCTTTTCTTAAAAGCTTTAATTAATGTCTGTTTGTAGTTATTTTCTGATTTTTTTAAAATTATCTGATTATTAAATACATTAACTGGTGTGTAAACAATTGGGAAATGATTTGAGCTGTCCTCGCCAGCACTATGAATGGTTGCTGCTGTTGACATATTATCGATTTTGTTTTCAGATATACATTCTGAAGGTTCATTAACTTCGTTAACGTGAATTTCTTTTCTAGATAAACCGTCTGCTACTTGATTATTTTTTCCTTTTACATATTCTATGTCGTAATTAAATTCTTCTAACTTTATTTTCCATCTTTGTAATTTACTATTGGGTTCTTTAAGTGAACCTAGCCATACCAATGGTCTATGGTCAGTTTGAATGGAAAATTTTCTACCGTATAGATAAGGTCTAAAATACTTTACTGCCCATACAATCGCTAGTAATTCTTTTTCTATAGTGGAGTAATTAATTTCATGTGAATTCAAAGTTCTACTTGCATAAGAAATTGGATGTCCGTCTTGTGATAATACGGCTCCTAACGCAAATTGTGATGCGTCTGTCGTAAGAATAAATTTCTTTTCGAAATTTGGGAATTTTAAAATGGGGTCTGATGTTATTAATGTTTTCAAATTTTCAAAACTCTTAATATATTCTGGATCTTTTAAATTAATTCTTTGACCTTTCTTTAAAAAATGTGTCATTGGTTTTGCTACCATTGAATAATCTTTGATAAATTTTCTATAATATCCTGTTATACCTAAAAAGGATTTAATTTGTTTATTTGTCTTTGGTAATTCGTATTTAAGTATTGCTTCAATTTTATTTGGATTTGGTTTAATACCGTGTGTTGTAACAATGTGTCCTAAGAATTCTGTTTCCTTCTTCAAAAATTCACTTTTATCAATTTGGACTTTTAGATTAAATTCTTCTAATTTTTTAAAAATTTTTGTTATTGAATCAATGTGTTCTTCTAAGCTAGTTGAAAAAATTATTATGTCATCTAAATAAACTAAGCATATGATTCCTATGAATTCGGATAAAACTGAATTCATTAATCTTTGAAAGGTAGCTGGGGCGTTCTTTAACCCAAAAGGCATACGAGTAAATTCATAATGTCCACTATCTGTCGAAAATGCAGTTTTCTTAATATCTCTTTTATCTATTTCTACTTGATGAAACCCTTTTGCGAGATCAATCGTAGTAAAATATTGTGCTCTTCCTAATTTATCAAAAATATCTTCTATATTTGGTATTGGGAATTTGTCGTCTATAGTTACGTCATTTAAACTTCTATAGTCCACGACTAGCCTCCATTTCTGTTTTCCTGAAGCGTCAAGTTTTTTTTCTACTATCCAAATTGGAGCTGAATAAGGTGAGTTACTTGGGCGTATAATACCTTGTCTAAGCATTTCATTTATTTGAGACTTAACTTCATTTTTATGTATTTCGGGATATCTATAACTTTTTTTATAAATTGGAATTTCATTTGTCGTATTTATAGAATGCTTTATAGCGTGAGTAAATGTCAAATCCGTACCTTCTTGAAAAAATATATTAGGAAATTCTTTAATTACTTTTTTAATTGCTATATTTTCTTCATGATTTAAATGTTCGGTGCGAAGCTGTTCCATAATGGAGTTTGTTTTATCTAAGTCAATGTTGAATACAATATTTTCATCTAAAGCGTCTAATAATAAACTATATTCTTCCTCTGTTCTATCAAAAAATATTTTTATTTTAGTGTTTTCAGTTTCTAAGGTGCAATTTCTATAACTAAGGTCCACTTTCAGCGGTTTCAAAATATTATTTCCTATTAGTCCATCAAATTCTGAGTGAAAGTCATATTCTAAAAATTCTACCATTTGTCCTTCTAAATTAAATTTATTAAATAATGGAATAGTGATTTTATTGGAAATCTGAAAACTTTGTTTAATTGTTTTAAGTCTTATTGGATCGTGTAGACGTATTTTCCGTTTAGGATGGCAGATACCTGGATTTATAATGCTTGAACTAGCTCCAGTATCAACTAAAAATCTTAATTTTCGAACAGGCGTACTAATTATAATATAGGGTAGGGCGTTTCGTCCGAGGCAGCTAAACGAAAATTTTCTACTAGCTTATCGTCTTGTTCTGTTAAAAATGCTCTTCTATTTAATGTCGGATTATCAACGTCCATTGGTTCAACCCTCCTATTGATAAAACTATTATTTTGTCTATTAAAATTATTAAAATTATTTCCAAAATTTTCATTTCTTTTCTGATATAATTGTCTGTATAATTGTTTGATATAATTGTCATTAAAAAATCTTTTATTTATTTCATTATTATTAATATTATTATAAATATTTTTATTATGGTTTGTAAAATTGTTATTTCTACTGTTAAAATTATTTCTAGGGAATTCGTTTCTTTCGCGAAACGACCTTTGAAAATTTTCAAATTTATAATTATTCATTCTATTAATGTTAGATAAATAATATGCGTATCCAGTTTCATGCAATATCTGAATAGCTATTTCTAAATTTTCTGGGTTTCTACAACATAAAATACCCTTCATTGGTTCTGGTATTTTATTCATAAACACTCGTAGAGCCATTTTACAATTACTATTAATTTCTAAATTTGAATTTTCTTCGTTTATTGTTTTACTATTTAATCTACTTAATATCGTTTTAATTTCACTATAAAAATTATGGCAATTAGTCTTATACGACAAGCCTCTTAAAACGTCAAATAATTGATCTTTACTAAGTTTATCACCAAAGGTTTGAGAAATTACACTTTTTAATTCATCCCATGTTTTTGGGTTATTTATTAAAATAGATTCACGAGCTTTACCAATTAATTTACTTTTAATAATGTCAAAAAACACATTTTGACTTAATTCATTATAATCACTTAATAAAGGAAAAATACGATCAATTAATGCAATAAACGTATATAAATCGTTTCTATTACCATTAAAAATATGTAAATTATTTAAATATTTAATTGGTTCAATACTCACCTGAATTATTTCCATGATGATCATCTTAATATTTGTATTATAATTGTTGATGTAATTGATTGCTGATTAAAATGATGATTTAATTTGATGATTAAATTGTTGGTATATTTGATGTATTGATTGCTGATAAAAATGATGATTTAATTTGATGACAAAATTGATGATTTAATTGTTGGTTTATTTGATGTATTGAAATGATGATTTAAATGATGATAAAAATAATGATTTAATTTGATGACAAAATTGATGATTAAATTGTTGATTAAATTCTGTATTTGCTGTTTGAGATGAGTTAGGTTCGATAGTTGTGATTTTTGTTTTAAATACGTATGTTTTATTGATTTGTTGAAAACTCTTTTCAGCAAAAATTTTCGATTTTTATTAAAATTTCACTTTAGCTACGAAATTTTATTTTTATTATTTAAAACTTGAATTAAAAAATTTTACACAATTTTTAATTATTTTGGTAAAAATTTTTTCACAATTTTTAACTATTTAGGTTCGGTGCGGGTATTCAAAATTTTCACTTTTGAATATTTAATCCCGTTTATCAACTGCGCCAATTTTGGTATATAATTTATAATTTGCACTTATAAATTATTCCATTTAATATTTAATAAATAAAACAAATAAATTTATTTTAATTTATTTATTAGTTTAAAAACTCACGTTAAGTCAAACGACTTATCCTCACAACTGTTAACTTCAATCTAACTTAAGAATAATATTTTATATAAATCTTCGCTTCGTTTCAACAAAACAATGCGCTAACGTAAGCATATTAATTATACTCATTTTCTTAATACATATAAGAAAATGAAACAAAGAAAGATAAAGAATTTTATATATTCTTATTATGTTATGTCTATAACAAACTTTGTGTAATTTAACTTTAAAATATGAAATGAAATCTAATACTCATGGAAATGATAATTTATAATAATTACAGTTGAATGAGAAACTGTTAATTACAGTCAATGAACAAAGTGTTCATTCAAAAGGTGATTTGAATGTAACTTATATATATATATATATATATATATAAATATATATATATATTAGGGTGGGGGCGATTTGTATGGAAGGGAAAAAATCTTTATGGGCCCCTCGCGATTCTGATTCCTGGAGTTGTACTGAGCAAAAAAGTCCACTAGACCATATGTCTACGGTGAAAATCGAGCTTGCGAATTTTTGTTTGAAGTTTTTATGTCGCAATTTATGTTTTGTGAAAACTTGCAAATTTTCTTAGGCTCATATCTCGTAAACCATTTGGAATTTTAGTACGAATAAAATAAGTGAATTGTAGTTCTTGACCTCAGCTACAAATTTGCTGAATAAACAATCCGAAAAAAATCACATCTTCATGACCAAAAACACGAAAATGCCAAAAATTTTGCTTTTTTTACAACTTTTTTTACCGTTTTGAGGCCATAGCAGCCAAACCGCAGAAAATTAAAACTAATATTCTAGTAAAAATTGTAGCCAATTAAATATTAAACAATTTTTTATGATATACTAACCACATCAGAACATTTCTTTATGCAGTTTTGCCCTGCAAAAGTGAAAATTTATCGCGAAAATACTGAAAAATTACCATTTTTAGTTGTTCATAATTTAAACTCATCAAAAACGTTCTATTTGTTAATTTACTTCGGTCTGAAAGACCTAAGTATTACATTCATGAGCTAAACTGAAATCCCTACCCTCATGTTTTTGGCATTTCTCGACGTTTGAGGAACTACTGATTCTAAAAAAGCAAAAAAAAATGTATGTCTGTCTGCCGGCCGGCCGTCACAACTTACGAAATCTAGAAAGCCGCTGAGCAGATTTCAATTTTTTTTTTCTAAAAATAGGTTCACTCAATGGAAAGAGCCGAAAGGACGATGTGTTCGATAACTGTACTGGAAGTGTGTCAAAAAATCGTCAAGTGTGTCAAAACAAGAAATTTGCTTAAAAAACGTTCATTTTAAGGGATTGGATTCATATGTGAGACCAAAATCTAGATTATTGCATTATAAGTTTGTCAAAAGAATGTTGTCAAGTGTGTCAAAAGAAAGATTTTTATTTATTATTTTACCCAATTTTTTGGAAAAAAATAAAATTAATTATTTGTTTGAAATGGAATTTTATTATTACTATTGAGAATTATGGCATTATGTCGAAAAAATGTTGTCAAGTGTGTCAAAAGAAAGTTTTTATTTATGTGTTACCCAATTTTTTGGAAAAAAAATGTAGCTCTTTTTATGACGTAAATGTAATTGTAAATGAAATTGGACATGGAAATTTTTTAATATGTTATAGTTTTTTAAAAATGTTTTTGGAATTTTGAAAAAAGTTTGAATTTTTGATTTTGTAATAATTTTTGCAAAATTTTTTAGAATATGGAAAAAGTTTTAATTTTTGATTTTGTTATAATTTTTGCAATATTTTTTGAATTTTGAAAAAAAAAATAGAATTTTTGAATTTGTGAATTTATATATATTTTTAGAATTTTAAATTTTTGATCTTATTATAATTTTTGGAATTTTGAAAAAAGTTACAATTTTTTTGATATTGTTTTAATTTTTGTAATATTTTTTGAATTATGAATTTGCAAGAAGATATTATTAGATTTTAGAAAAAGGTTAAATATTTGATTTTATTACAATTTTTGAAATAATTTTGGGATTTAGAAAAAAGTTTGTGTTTTTGATTTTGTTGCAATTTTTGCAATATTTTTAGAATTTTTGAAAAGAGTTTTAATCTTTGATTTTGTAATAATTTTTGGAATATTTTTAGAATTTTGAAAAAAGTTTGATTTTATTTAATTTTTACAATATTTTGGGAGTTTTGAAAATATGAATTTGTGATTTTGTAATATTTTCTCGAAACGCTGATTATAAAATTTATTATATTATTGTAAAATTTATAATGTTTATTATAATTATAATTATAATAATTATAATTTATAATATTTATTATAAAAGTAAAAAAAGTGCAAAAACAATATATTTTAATCAAATTCTATTGAAGTTGGCGGTTATGCAGTTGATGTTCGCTTCAGGGACTTTCATTGAAGTTGACGGCTATGATGTTCGCTTCAGGGACCCCTGATATGAGAGTCTGAAACCATAACCTTATATACAGTTTTTACCCAGAAACGGTGTCAAAAAACTTAACAAATGTCGGTTTTACGATTTATTCAGAAAATCTAGATTTTTTGGCATTTTCGTGTTTTTAGTCATGAAGATGTGATTTTTTTCGGTTTGTTTTTTCAGCAAATTTGTAGCTGAGGTCAAGAACTGCAATTTACTTATGTTATTCATAGTAAAATTCCAAATGGTTTACGAGATATGAGCCTAAGAAAATTTGCAAGTTTTCACAAAACATAAATTGCGACAAAAAAACTTCAAACAAAAATTCGCAAGCTCGATTTTCACCGTAGACATATGGTCTAGTGGACTTTTTTGCTCAGTACAACTCCAGGAATCAAGGAATCACAATCGCGAGGGGCCCATGAAGATTTTAAAATCGCCCCACCCTAATATATATATATATATATATATATATATATATATATATATATATATATATATATATATATATATATATATATATATATATATATATATATATATATATATATATATATATATATATATATATATATATACATATATATATATATATATATATATATATATATATATATATATATATATATATATATATATATATATATATATATATATATGTATATATAAATATATATATATATATATATATATATATATATATATATATATATATATATATATATATATATATATATATATATATATATATATATATATATATATATATATATATATATATATATATATATATATATATATATATATATATATATATATATATATATGGGGTATTCCACGTCAAATCGACCACTTTTGACCCGACCCCTCTCGATTTGGTTGAAACTTTTTTATCTTTTTGTACCCCAGTAATTATATGTTTTACAGTTTGTTTTAAATTTTTTCACCAAACCCAAAAAATGTTATGAATTTTTTAATAAAATAGCTATTTATTTATCAAATACCCATGGTTTTGTCAAAAATTCCTTAAAAGCGACGCGCTTGTTTTTGACATTGTTGTAATTAAATGTAGTTTTTAGGAAAAAAAAACAAAAAAAATTTTCGATGTCTTTTTTCATGCAATTTTTTAGTTTTTTGAGAAAAAACATCAATTTTTCAAAAAGTACACTTTTCATTTTTTTTATTTTTTTTTTTTTTTAACTTTGAATTATTCTTTAGTTATTGCGTTAGAACTAGAGTGGGCCGACTTCGCTTTCTATTTTGTTTTTTAATTAAACAAATTGTTGTTTTTATTTATTTATATATATTTGACGATCTACGTCAAACGGGTCACTGCTGCGACCAAAATTGGGGGTGGTTTAAAAAAACGTGAGATGGCTCAAAACTTTTGTATTGAAGTATTCTTTCTAATGACAGGTAACGTTTTAGAATTTTTTGAAATGATGGGGTCAAAGTGAAGGGTTAATCTCGACATTTTTCAACATCGTACATGGAAACTAGTTACTAACACGTAATAAAAATTTTTAGAAATAGATTGTTAATTTTAAAATGATTGTAGGAGTACGATATTTAAAAATTTATATAATTTATAAAAAAAAATAAAAATGGAGGCCGATATTCACAACTTTGTTTCCTTATAACTAAAATTGTAAAGATTATTTTAGGTACTTGTTGACTTTTTAAAATGTAAATCGAGTTTATTTATCTAAATCAGAAAGCTTTTTAATTAAATTAAATTTTTTAGATATTTTTATAAATAAAAATGTAAATGTAGTGATCAACAAAATGTAGCAAATGCGTTTAACAAATTCTTTGTAAATGTGTCAAACAACATAACTATGGGTATAAATTATGAACAACCTAATTACTTAATTCCTATTATATCCAATGCAAATAGTCTCAATGAATTCTCACCAACCTGTTCAAATGAAATCTCTGACATTCTTGTTCAGATAAATCCAAACTCTTCAATTGGGTGGGATGGCATATCAACTAAATTATTGAAAAGCTTACCAGATCTCTCAGAATTTCTACGCAACTCAATCAATTTATCATTTACTAATGGTATATTCCCTGATCAATTGAAAATTGCTAGAATCAAACCACTTTTTAAAGCGGGAAATAGATTAGAATCGTCTAACTATCGACCTATTTCCATTCTATCGGTCATGTCAAAGATATATGAAAGAGCAATTCATACACGTCTTCACAGTCATCTAATTTCGAATAACATTGTTCACCCAAATCAGTTCGGATTTACCAAAAAAAGTAGCACATTATCAGCCACACTTAATTTTATGGAACAAATCTATGACCATTTAGAAAGAAAGTACTTTACTGCAACCATGTGTCTCGATTTGAGGAAAGCATTTGATTGCGTCTTTTATGAGATTCTTATAGGAAAACTTATAGTGTATGGTGTTAAAGAGACAGCATTGGAACTGATAATAAATTATTTAACAAATAGGAAACAATTTGTTCAAATAAATAACATAAAATCTAATTATGAATCAGTGCAATCTGGGATCCCACAAGGATCAATTTTAGGCCCAATTCTTTTTATCATTTATATAAATGATATTTTTAAGCTTAATCTAAATGGTACTCTACAACTCTATGCAGATGACGTAGTGATTATTTACAAAAATCAAAATATTGAGCAATTAAAACAAGATATGGAAGACGACTTAAATACTCTTACACAGTACTTTGATGCGAACAAATTGAAAATCAATTTTGAAAAAACGAATTTCATAATTTTTCAAATCAAAACAGACAAAACTAAGCATTTCGATAGCATTTTAATAGGAAAAAATGAAATAAAACGCGTAAATTCCATAAATTTTTTAGGTTTGGAAATAGATTCGGCGCTTAATTGGAAAAATCATATTGGTAATATAGGTAAAAAAATTATTCCATTTGTTTGTACTTTAAATCGGGTAGGGAAATATCTTACACAGCATGTTGCCGAGTTGTGTATTTTTCGCATATATTATCTCACATTTCATACCTAATATCAATTTGGGGATCAGCTTATCCCTCAAACTTAGGTTTATTGCAAACTTTACAAAATAAAACCATTAAAGCCCTTCGAGGATTGCCCAACTCAACTGCAAGCAATAAACTGTATAGTACAACCATACTTCCTATCAAACAACTGATTAAATTTCATTACATGGTGACCTTGTTTAAAATTCGAAACAATATGCTAAAATTTAATAGCACCGTTATAAAAAATTTTGATATAACCAATCGCTCAACCAGAAGCGCTTCAAATATACGATTACCAAATTATAAATTAAAACTATCACAGAACACTATTTTCTATTCTGGAATAAAATTATATAATAATTTAGAAGAAAGCTACAAACATAAAAAATTAAAAGATTTTAAAGTGTCATTAAGAGAACAATTGTTTATTGAATTCTTAGAAGAGTATAGCCTAACACATAATATTTAACTTTTGAAGTTTTGTTTGTTTAATTATCTAGTTAGTTTAATCTTTACTAATATCTTTAGTTGTCTATGTATTATTTTCCTATTAGTTTTTTGTAAACTTCTTTTTTTAGAATTAAGATTTGAATTATTTTCTAATTAATTATTAAGTAATAATTTTTTTTTTTTTTTTTGGTAGAGAGTGTATTAATTTGATGTTTGAAGGTTATTAGTAGTTACTACAGGTCGATGACACAAATGTATAACTCAAATAGTTTAGGTATAGTTATTAGGATAATCCTATATATATTCACAATTATGTTATATACACAGTTTTTAAAATACAAATTGTAATTAACTTTGAACTTAATTATGCAAATTTAAATAAAGTATTTTAACAGTATTGAACTTTTAAATATAAGAGAGGAAAGTTAATGATTACATGTCGAGTGTTCGATAACGAGTGATTTTATTAATTCTTTTATCCGATCGGAAACCAAAATTTGTCAAAAAAATACCTTGAACTAAAATTGAATTTTTTTCGAGGTTTGGTTATTTATTTTCGAATCAATTAATTAATAAATTAATTGATCGTTACGGCGCTGTAACTTTTATATATTACAGTAGAGTTACAGGCAAAATAGGTGATCGTTAAGTTTGTAGAGATTAAATATTTAGGTTTAAATATATTAACCTCTACAGTACCCCGCTCGTAGATGAAAACCCCCGCTTAATTTGCTGTTCGTTCGAAGTGAACAGCCTTGTGTGTTCGAGAAGCTGGTGAACGATCAGCTGAACATAAGATACCATACGCTGGCTTCAATCTGTCGATCGATACAGATTGTTGTTTGCCTTTAATCTCGATGACGAACTGTTTACGGAGACGTCGTATGATTCTGAATGGGCCTTCATATGGGGTTTGTAAACCTGTGCGTATCCTATCAACTCTAACGAAAACGTAGTCGCAGTTTTCTAGCGACTTTGGAACAAATATGTCGTTTTGTTTAGTTTGTCGTGTAGCTGTTGGAATTAAATTGTGCATTGTATTTCGAAGTTGATCAATGACTGTATCATGAGTAGGCAGCTGTGAAAGAGGATTTTCAACGAAGAGCTCACCGGGCAGTTTCAGTGTTTGTCCGTAGACAAGTTCTGCGGGTGAGCACTTCAGATCTTCTTTCACTGTGGCTCGAATACCTAGAAGAATTATTGGTATTTCGGAGCTCCACTGAGTAGTGTTGCCTCTGGCCATAAGAGCAGCTTTAAGTTGTCGATGAAAACGTTCTACCATTCCATTCGCTTGTGGATGGTAGGCAGTTGTACGTATCCGATGTGAGCCCAAAAGTTTCGTTAATTCGGAGAATAGTTTTGACTCGAATTGTGTTCCCTGATCAGTTGTGATGTGCAGTGGAACACCGAATCGTGATACGTAATTGTTGACAAATGTCGTGGCTATGGTAGCAGCAGACATGTCAGACATAGTATCAGCTTCTGGCCATCGAGTGAATCGATCAACGCAAGTTAGAATATATGAACATCCATTAGAAGGAGGAAGTGGACCTACGATATCTATATGGATATGTTCGAAACGAGATTGTGGAATTTCGAATTGTCCCGTAGGACTTTTTGTATGCCGTTGGACCTTAGAGCGTTGGCAAGATAGACAAGATTTTGTCCAGTGATTAATATCTTTATTAATACTGGGCCAAAAATATCGAGCTGTAATCAATTTACGTGTACCGTTAACACCAGGATGTGACAAGTTGTGTAAAGTGTTGAAGATTGTTTTACGTAATGGTTCTGCGATGTATGGGCGATTGTTACCCGTTGATGTTTCGCAGACTATTTCGAATCCTGGAAGTTTAAAAAGCTCTAGTTTCATTGATGAACTAGCGTGACATACGGAACCAGAAAATAAATTCTGAAGTTCTAAGTCTGCTTTTTGTGCAGCGATGATAGCATCGTAGTTGAAGTGAGTCTCAACTGATGCAGTTTCGTTGTCGGATGCACGAGATAATGCATCCGCGACTGTGTTGTCTTTACCTTGCACATGCTGGATATCGGTAGTAAATTGACTAATAAAATCTAAATGGCGAGATTGCCTTGGATTTCGTTCCGTTTTAGATTGTATTGCACGAGTGAGAGGCTTATGGTCGGTGTAAATTGTGAATTCGCGACCTTCGACAAAATACCTGAAGTGTTTTATAGCTAGGTAAATTGCGAGTAGCTCTCGATCGAATGCAGAGTATTTAGTTTCAGCGTCAGAAAGTTTCTTTGAGAAAAATCCCAGTGGTTCCCAACAATCATTGTTACGTTGTTGTAACACTGCTCCGACAGCAATGCTCGATGCATCCGTAGTGATGCTGTATGCAGAATCGTTACGTGGATGCACTAACAACGTGATATTACCCAATTCAGTTTTTAATTTGGTGAATGCTAGTTGACATTCGTTTGGCCAAGTGAAATTTTTCGGAGTCTTGGGCTTCTTTAGTAAAGCGGCCAAGTGTGAATGAATTGGAGCAAGTGTTTCAGCTAGTTTCGGTATGAATCGATGATAATAGTTTATCATACCGACGAATTGCTGAATACGTTTGATTGACGTTGGTGCTGGGAGTTCCGTAATGGCATTAATTCGTTCTTGAGAAGGCAGAATACCATTAGGTGTTATCGTGTGGCTGAGGAATTCAAGAGTGTTTACACCAAAAACGCATTTTGAGCTCTTTATATGAACACCAAACTCACTAAGTTTCTGGAAGAGTTGTTCCAGATGAAGTTTGTGTTGTTCCTCATTTTTCGATGCCACTAAGATATCGTCGATGTAGACGAATACGAAGTCTAAATCTCGAACGATTTCATTTATGAAACGCTGAAACGTTTGTGCAGCATTACGTAAACCGAATGGCATTCGAGTGAATTCAAAGAGGCCAAATGGAGTGGTAATTGCCGTTTTGTGTATATCTTCATTCGCGACAGGAATGAGATGATAGGCTCTAACAAGGTCAATTTTAGAGAAAATTTTGCAAGCATACAAATTCATCGAAAAATTTTGTATGTGCGGTATCGGATAGCGATCAGGAATCGTGACCGCGTTTAACCTGCGATAATCTCCACATGGTCTCCAGTCGAGATCTTTCTTTCGAACCATGTGAAGCGGACAAGATACAGAAGAAGAAGAAATGCGACAAATTCCAAGTTCAACCATATGTTGAAATTCTGTGAACGCAGCTTTTTGACGAATTGGATCTAGTCTGCGTGGTCTTGACACAGGCAAGTGACCGGTGGTAACAATATGATGTACCACGTTATGTTTGACCGGTAAGTTGTAGTTCGGCTCTGCTGTTAGGGAAGGAAACTTCTTTAGTAGCAGGCCGTAATCGTTGTCGATCGTATAATGGATGGGTGTTGGCGTATCAACACTAACCATTGTGGCATGGATTGACAGCTGGGTAGCTGTATCAATCAGCCGTTTTCGTTTCAGATCGACTAAAAGGCCAAATTTACTTAAAAAATCAGCGCCAATGATCGGACGATTCACTTGCGCTAGTACGAAAGCGTGTGTGAATGTTCGTTTTAATCCGATGTCTACCTGTAGGAGTTTTGTTCCGTAGGTATTTATTGTTGAGCCATTGGCAGCTGATAAAACTAGATCCGTCGATTTAGGGCTATTTGTTATTAATCGATTGTTATTGACTGGGAGCACCGAAAGGTCTGCTCCAGTATCAATTAGAAAGGTCTGCCGATTCAATCTGTCGTGTATGAATAGACGGCTGGACTGTTTGGTGTCGACTACAGCCGTCTCGACCTCGATATTTACCCGTTTTTTTGATTGGTTTTTTGATCTATCTCCATAACAGTTTTGGATTGTGATTGTCCAAACGTGCATGGGGCTCTGCACTTACGGGCTTCCGATCCAAAGGTTTGGTGGTAGTAACACGGGCCAGTTCTATTTCTCGAGATACTTCGTGATCTCGACCGTGGTCGAAATCGGGCTGGTGATCTGCCACGAAATTCAGCACCAGAAGGAAAGTATCGACTCCTTGAAGATGATTGGCGCAACCTTGTAAGTTGTTCTAGTTGTTTTTCAATCCTAATTAAACGCTCTTCAAATGTTGCTTGATTTGAAGATGGTGTTTGGTTGTTAGAGCGCATTGTTGAACGAGATGGTCGAACTTCGTGCACTTGGTTTTCAACTGTGCGGAGGGCCATCGCTTCGAACATTTTGTCCGCCATCTTTGCCATCGCTTCTGTTGTCGTTGTTTCCGAGAGAGCCGCCAATGGAATTCGGATGACTTCTGGCAGTTTACGCACCCAGAGTGATCGTATAATTTTTTCCGCAAAATTGGATCCGGCCAATTGTTTGATAAGACGCAGTACCTCTGAAGGTGTTTGGTCACCGAGCTGTTGACCACGAAGGAGTGTTTCCAGGCGTCTCTCATCAGAAGGTGTTAATCGCTCTAACAATGTTTGTTTAAGCGCTTCATATTTATTATTCTCCGGCGGTGAAACCATGACATCTGAAATCATTTCACATAGCTCAGGAGTTAGCGCCTGTAGTACGTGGAGATACTTTTGTTTATCCGATTTTACATTTTGGATCTCGAACGTCGTTTCCGCAACCTGAAACCAGGTTTGTGGTTGCCGTGCCCATAATGGCTGTAGTTTTGTTAGGGACGAGGCACCGAGTTCTAATGGGGCCTCTGGTTTTTTTTCTTGAGCCGGGCTCATGTTTTCGTCGTCCAACATTTTGTAATAGTGTTAAAACAATTAAATTGTAAAAATATTTTTAACAAAGATTGATTGCCGTTTAAACGAGAATTGAATTGATTTTTTTAAAACCGATTGCACTGTTAATACTGTTGTAATACGTAAATAGTAGATAAAAAGAATAAATTGTAAAAGAAAATGGTAAATGGTATCTTTACTAAAACCACCGCGGTTTTAGTTAACGCGCGTTACCGTGCGATTATTAGCTTTCCTTATGAATTATAATTTTTAAGAATATGTATACTTGCACATGTATATAATATATTATTCGTCTTATATTTGGTTATTATAACAAGAGTAAATGATTTTGCAATTCCAAACAAAAATATAAAATCAAAATCAAAAATGATAATAATAATAATAATCAATAAAGACAAAAGAAATGAAAAATTAAATTTAAATTTGAAATGAGATAAAAATATTGAATGAATTTCAAAAAAAAATTAAAATTAAATAAATTCAAAAAAAAAAAATTTCTATTGTATGTATATTATAGTAATAAAAAAATAAATATCTGTTTTAATTGCTGGTCCAACGGTGTATGATAAATGATAGCGGCAATTATCAAGACAATAAAAATCCAACAATTAAAATATCTCTTCGATGATTTCTTTGAATGCTTGATGATTTGGTTGTTTTTAAATAAGTTTTTGATTTTATGTATTTGATGTAGGATAAATTCTTCTTTATTTAAAAGATGAACAAAAAGAACTGAATGATGAATGTGACGAATATTTCTTTCAAAATAAATCCTTTTTATTAAATACAAAATGTTGATGATGCGAAATATTCGTTTAAGAAAAATAATGATTTATCTTGAATGTTTTTTTTTTTTCAATAACTTTTCGTATTTTAATATTTGCTGTTGTTGTTATGCACTTTTGTATTTTACATGTGGTTATGCGAAAAACAGCGAAAGAAACAAATGTTATTAACACGATATATATTTGTATCAATTTTATGCAGCGCTACGTACCTTTTAACCTGGCACAAGAATGTGCCAGGCTGTCCAATAACTGTGCTTGAATATTCTGCTATTCACGGTAAAAACCGTCACCGGAGTCACCAATGATGTTTGAAGGTTATTAGTAGTTACTACAGGTCGATGACACAAATGTATAACTCAAATAGTTTAGGTATAGTTATTAGGATAATCCTATATATATTCACAATTATGTTATATACACAGTTTTTAAAATACAAATTGTAATTAACTTTGAACTTAATTATGCAAATTTAAATAAAGTATTTTAACAGTATTGAACTTTTAAATATAAGAGAGGAAAGTTAATGATTACATGTCGAGTGTTCGATAACGAGTGATTTTATTAATTCTTTTATCCGATCGGAAACCAAAATTTGTCAAAAAAATACCTTGAACTAAAATTGAATTTTTTTCGAGGTTTGGTTATTTATTTTCGAATCAATTAATTAATAAATTAATTGATCGTTACGGCGCTGTAACTTTTATATATTATAGTAGAGTTACAGGCAAAATAGGTGATCGTTAAGTTTGTAGAGATTAAATATTTAGGTTTAAATATATTAACCTCTACAAATTATTATTAGATTTTTTCCATGTATTATAAAATTAATTTTTTTTTGGAAAATTGAATAAAAAAAAAAAAAAAAAAAAAAAAAAAAAAAAAAAAAAAAAATGTGACTAACGTAACATTTTTTATACCATTAAATTAACACCTAAATTATGAACCAAAATTCTCTAGATGTTGAAAATGTACATAAAATTTATTGATAAGTTTCTTCAATGTAATTAATGTATTTTTTAAAAAAGCCAATAACTTTTTAAAAAATTTGTTAGTTTTTCATAAATTGACGCTTTTGATGTAAATGATGTGTGACTAATGTAACGTGACTAACGTAACACAAAAGAATTCATGTATTTAGAATGCTTACCTCATTTATTTGGAAAGCAAAGCAGTCCAATTCAGACACTCCAAACTTTAGCTTACAGAAAATAAAAAGTCTAAAACAATTCGGTTTATTATATTTGTGCTATGCTATATTCTTTTTAGATATATTTTAATTCGTATATTAAGCCTTTTTCACAACCATGCGCTTAATTGCATTCTAAACAAAATAACAATATTGGAATTTTCACAGTTGTTGCCATATCTTATAGTAAAATATATGAAAAAAAAATTATAGGTCACAGTTACATTTTTGTGAAGAAAAAAAACTTTAGCTTGAAGGTTGACTTTAAAATGGAATGTCCCTATATATATATATATATATATATATATATATATGTATATATATATATATATATATATATATATATATATATATATATATATATATATATATATATATATATATATATTTTTTTGTAAATTTTTGATTATAAATAACCAACTTTTATTATCTATTCGACTTTATATATAATTTTATTTATTTTGATTTGTATTATCTGAAGTATTATAGTCGAATGTTTATATTTTAATAAAACAAATACTTTTATTTAAAAAATAAAATATATATATATATATATATATATATATATATATATATATATATATATATATATATATATATATATATATATATATATATATATATATATATATATATATATATCTGTATATATATAATATATATATATATATATATATATATATATATATATATATATATATATATATATATATATATATATATATATATATATATATATCCCGACCCATTTTCATGATCCCGCAATCCCGGGATTAATGAAAGAAAATCCTGGAATTGTGGGATTGTCATATTTGCCGGGATTAATCAATGAAAACACAGAATCCTGTTATCCTGTTTTGTTGATTTATATGATTTGAGATCATATACCACTGGCAATAGCAATGAGAAAATACTTAAGGTTTATATCTTAGGGGTACCAGTGGATAAACTCTGTTCCGCCAACAGTAGCACCTTCAATTTTGTTCCACTCTACCATTAAATATTGGCTAATGCACTTGTAGCTCTTAAGGATGTACTGAGCTAGAAAAACAAAGCAACCCATTAGTTTGCCAAGCATAAAGCCAAGGGAAACCGAAACATTTTGAGTATTTAAGTATTTGCAGGTTGGAAACTTTGCTTTGGTTGGTGATACATCGAACATATTTATTGTTGCAAGTCGAAGCTCCATAAATTTTTTTATTGAAGATTATTAGATTTATAATAAATATAAGAATATATTATAATCTTATATTTATAAGAAATATAATATAGACAATTCGACTCACTAAATAAAGTTTCAATAAGGTCCAATAAAACGGCTTCATTTACTATTTTTTAGCAAATCAAAACGATTTTTTTCGATTATTTTTTTCTGGTAGGAAGGAACAGCGAATATTTTCGAATATTTTCCGCCTACTTAATATATAAATTTAAAACAAAAATTCACATACAAAATTATGTGAAAATGCAATTTGCAAATAGTAAAAATGTCCGTTTTCATTCATAAATGATTGCATGTTTATGTTTATTTGTCAAAAATAAATTACAAATTTATAACATTAATGCGCCTACTAAGATGAAATAATATTTTACTATGTATGATTATGTTGTATGAAATAATGTTACTATTTCTGTTCGTTAAATTGTCTGCTAAATACAACTCGTCACCAAATTATTAGTCGATTATTTTTCAACATTACCACTCATGCCATTTGAGGCTAAAAACCTCAAATGACATTCGTAATAATGATTATGAAAAATAATCGACTATTATTTGACGACTCGTGATATTATATATGATTATTTATTGAAGACTAAATTGAAAGTTTAAAGATAAGTTAAGATTAAGATAATTCGACCTTGAAAGTAATTGTAAGTAAATGTAAAATTACAATTACTAAATTCTTAATGTTATCACACAAATAAGCACTTCTAACTCTCTGAATAGATTAGAAGTACTTTGTATATGAAAAAAGAATAATTAAATTTAGAGTTGAGTAAATGTAATTTTATTTATCTATTCACATCGCTTACTTCTTTTAAAGAAATTTTTGTCAAAGAAAATTAAATATTTGTTTATAGAGTGTAAAAAAGAAAAGATTCAGTCGTGAGGTTTATGGTATAACAGAAAGAAGTGGATCAGTGTAAAAGTTAATTATGTTTGAAGATATGTACTTATATTTGAAATTTCTTTCGTTTACTCCAATATTTAATCTCTAAGTTCCTGTTGTCAACCAAGCTTTATATTATTACCTATCTCATCAATAAGTTTTATGTTTGCATAAATTACTTAGGTAAATAATTAAATTTTCACTTTTGTCTTAGCCTCAAATTTAAATTTGTTTTAATTCTATGTATCCGATTTTATGGAAATAGCTGAATTTGCTAAAAAAAACAATACCATAATTTTTTCTGTTGTTTCAAATACTTCAATTACTTCAGTCAAATCTAACGTGCGTCATATAATCAATCGCCGTGTTACAGAAAATCATATTAATTTCAAACTAGCAAAATTTTGTTAATTTTCAAATAGATTTTTTTCATTCACACCATAGCCGTGTTCGATTTGACTGAAGCAACTGAAACAACTGAAAAATTGAATGCAATTGTTGTGGTTTTTTCATTTGTTTCAGTCAAATCGTACGCACCTAATGTTACAAATATTGTTATTATTTTTCAGTTAAGTTCATCGTTCTTGCAATATTTAACAAGTGTTGATGACAAGTTACTGCCATTAAATTTATTTCCGTTTTCTTTATTCAATGCATTTCAAAAAGCTTGAATAAACTTTAATTTTCCAGTTTTCAATGTATATTAGAATTAAAAAATAATTAAAGTATTTCCCTTAATAACTTTATAATTACACGAGTAGGTAAGTGTTATTAAATGAATATATACTGAATTATGGAAAAAAATATTAACTATAACGTAATAGTTAATAAAAAATGCAAATTATTTAGAATCATATCTTCTTATATATTGTAATAAACTTCGTCCAGAATGGGTTAATTTTATTTACTCATTCATGAATTGAAAGTTAACTCCTTTTTCAATCTTTTACTTGTATTGCAAATTGTATTGCATAAATTAATGTAAATTAAATTTGTTATACAAATGTTTACATTAATGAATTAAAAGGAGTTACCTAATACATTTTGCATAAATTAAATTTGAGTTCGCTAATACAAATGCAAGTTTGAATGAAAACAGGTGTGGCCTATTTCAGATGTTTGGACTACGTAGTATTGATTTCTAGTGGATTATAGAAGTTTCGATTTATTTATTTTTCGATATAAATAAGCAAACAAAAATATCAGATAGTCAGTTTTACTTTTGCAATTAAAAGTGTTTATAAATATTCGCAAGTTTAAGGAATAATCGGTGGTATCTGAGCCTGGGTACTAATAGAGAAAGAATCTGAACTTAGTGGAATAGTAAATACAGATTTTACCATTCCGAATATTATTGATTCAAATTGTGGAAAAGCGGTGAAGTTTAGTGTACATAAATTGGAGACCCTGGAATTTATTGTAAGGAAAAACGGAAGCTGCTGTAATTTGATGACAAATAAAGTTTGAGATTCTGTTAACTAAAGATCTGTCTTTTACTGTCGTGTTTGTTCAATAATCTAAAAGAACCAACGAAGAGTCGTTACAGTGGTGTCAGAAGTGGGATTATTGAAACAATGGTCAAGACAGTAAATATTAGTGATCTCAGCCAGACCCAGTTGAAGGGCGAAAGCTGGCTCAATTACAATGCCCCACATGGTGGTCATTGATTACTTTACAAAATGGCCGGAAGCCTATGCAATACCGAACCAAGAAGCAGTTACGGTCGCGGAAACATTAGTCAATGAATGGGTTTGCAGATATGGAACACCGCTCGAGTTGCATACCGACCAGGGAAGGAATTTCGAATCTCAACTGATGGAAGAGCTATGCAGAACACTCGGCATTAGAAAAACACGAACTACACCTATGAACCCACAATCGGATGGCATGGTAGAACGATTCAACCGAACCATGGAAGAACATTTGTCAAAGGTAGTAGAAGCCAACCAAAGAAATTGGGACAAGGATCTTCCGTTATTCTTGATGGCCTATCGTAGCGCAGTGCACGATCCGACAAGTGAAACGCCAGCGAATATCATGTTCGGAAGAGAACTACATCTTCCTAGTGACATCGAGTTTGGCATCCCTGGAGGTCTGGTATCCACGAAAACAGATTATGTGGGACAACTAAGGGAGAAGATGAATAAAATCCATCAGCAGGTTCGAGACCACATTAAGATTGCCAGTGACAAAATGAAAACCAGGTACGACATAAATGCAAATAGTGGCGGTTTTCAAGAAGGAGAATTGGTATGGCTATACAACCCCAGGAGAACTAAGGGAAGATCACCCAAGCTGCAGCCAGATTGGGAAGGCCCATATAAAATAATCAAACGAATTAATGATGTTATCTACCGCATACAAAAGGGACCCCGTACCAAGATGAAAGTGATACATCTGCAAAGGTTGGCACCGTACCAAGGTAACAGCACCAATGCGATCTCTGATATTGTTCGGGACGAACAAAACTAAATGGAGGGCAATGTAATAAACTTCGTCCAGAATGGGTTAATTTTATTTACTCATTCATGAATTGAAAGTTAACTCCTTTTTCAATCTTTTACTTGTATTGCAAATTGTATTGCATAAATTAATGTAAATTAAATTTGTTATACAAATGTTTACATTAATGAATTAAAAGGAGTTACCTAATACATTTTGCATAAATTAAATTTGAGTTCGCTAATACAAATGCAAGTTTGAATGAAAACAGGTGTGGCCTATTTCAGATGTTTGGACTACGTAGTATTGATTTCTAGTGGATTATAGAAGTTTCGATTTATTTATTTTTCGATATAAATAAGCAAACAAAAATATCAGATAGTCAGTTTTACTTTTGCAATTAAAAGTGTTTATAAATATTCGCAAGTTTAAGGAATAATCGGTGGTATCTGAGCCTGGGTACTAATAGAGAAAGAATCTGAACTTAGTGGAATAGTAAATACAGATTTTACCATTCCGAATATTATTGATTCAAATTGTGGAAAAGCGGTGAAGTTTAGTGTACATAAATTGGAGACCCTGGAATTTATTGTAAGGAAAAACGGAAGCTGCTGTAATTTGATGACAAATAAAGTTTGAGATTCTGTTAACTAAAGATCTGTCTTTTACTGTCGTGTTTGTTCAATAATCTAAAAGAACCAACGAAGAGTCGTTACAATATTAATACGCTAGATTAAAACTTTGTGGGGCATTAGGCTTTTTTATTCGAATTTTGATTCATTTGAAATTTTCACTGCTAACTGATATTAGTGTAACTTAGATTTTAAAGATTTTTGGGATTTTTCGGATCATAAATAAAAAAGTTATTATATACGGAAAACTTTTTCTATACATATGCATTATAAGTTTACATACATGCAAAAACAATTTTCTTTTTGCTTTAAAACAATGCTTTAAAATTTTTCTTTTTTATATATTAGCTATCGAACCGAACAACGAATAACAAAAACGAAAATTTTTATATTTATTTTATATTCATTTCAGTCGTCGTATTTATTTTATAATTTAGTCGTCTTTTATCTTTCAAGAAGGACGGTTTTCGATATTTTTCGATTATTTTGTTTTTTATTGATATAAAGATTTTTGAGATATTTTGATATTTGAGTTATTTCATATTTTTGATATATTGATATATTTATTCATTTCGATGCCAAGACTACGTCGTAAACGTTTGGATGTGAGTGGTACATCGAGTCGTCGGAATAAAAGAGATTATATGCGTAATATGCGTAATAATGTTGATTTTATGAATGATGAATTGAATGGTAATAATGATGGAATGAATGCTGAAGCTGATGTTGTTGTGAATGATGAAGTGAATGTTGATGATATGAATGGTGTCATGAACGGTGTCATGAATGGTGTCATGAATGTTGCGAATGATTTAGAATTGAATGTGGTGAATGATGAAATTCCCTTTGTAATTTTGAGAGATTCGTTCAAGTGTGCTTTGAATGTGATCCCAGTACCCTATTTCACCAAACTTACAAATTTGTAATTTCATACAAATTTTAACAAAATTTGTGAAAATTTGCATGAAATTACAAATTTGTAAGTTTGGTGAAATAGGGTACAGGTAACTTTGATTCGTATGTTTGTGGTGCTTTGGATATGAGTTGTCATTTTTGTCATGCCAAACATTTTGCAAGAGAAGTTACTTCAAATAATAATGAAGCGTTTTCTTTGTGTTGCCATAAAGGCAAAGTCAATTTACCTCCTCTTTCTGAAAATGCATTTTTCTCTAATATTTTCGAAGGATTGAATTCAAATGATAATGCTATAAAAAAACGTTCTAAAAGTTTTCTTTCAAATATTCGTTCCTATAATTCGGCATTTGCAATGATCAGTTCTGAATGTAATATAGCGGATTCTACTGCACGTGGTATTTATCATTTTAAAATTCATAATATTTTTTATCATCGTACTGGTGCTTTAATTCCTGCTTATGGTCGACCTCCAATGTATGCACAATTATATTTTTATGATGTTGATACTGCTGCTAATATGAGAATGAATAGAAATACCAATGTATGTGAAATTTTTCTTATGCGTGAGATAGGTTTTGAGTTAGATCGTGTGAATCCTTTTGTTCGTTCTTTCAAATCAATGCATGAATTTTGTGAAAGACCTGAGAATGTTACTGCTGATGTGTCAATGGTTATAAAAGTTAACAGAGAATGTGATATTCGTCGTTTTAATGATGCTGTTCAAACTGATGTGGCTGCTATTTTTAAAAATGATGATGGTGAACCACCTTTTGAAAGAAATATGATTGTTTTTTCAAAAAATGCAAATGAAATTCGTTCTGTTTCTGTCCTTGATTCTTCTTTGGATCCTTTAGCTTATCCTTTGTTGTTTCCAAATGGTGATACTGGGTGGCACGTTAATATTCCACATAATTTAGTTTCAACTTCACGTGCTAATGTGTCACGTACAAAAGTTACAATGTTGCAATATGCATCTTATCGCCTTGCTATACGTGATGGTTTTAGTCTTTTGCATCGTTCTCAAAAATTATTTCTTCAATGGATTGTTGATATGTATGTTCGTATCGAAGGTACACGGCTTCATTACATTCGTTCAAATCAATCTGCTCTTCGTGCTGATTTGTACAATAATTTAACAGATTTCTTGCATCAAAATCGCAATGGCGATGATAATATGCAAGTAGTTGGTCGTAAAGTAATTTTGCCATCTTCTTTCACCGGTTCACCACGTAACATGTATCAAAATTACTTGGATGCAATGTCTATTGTACAACATTTCGGTAAACCTTCTTTATTTATAACAATGACATGTAATCCTCAATGGCCAGAAATTGTTGATAATTTGAGTAATTATGAGTCTTCGAATTTTCGTCCTGATATTGTTGTGCGTGTGTTTAAAGTGAAACTTAAAGAGCTCATAGATTGTTTAATGAAAAAAAAGATTTTCGGTTCTGTCAAAGCACTTATATATACCATTGAATTTCAAAAACGTGGTCTTCCGCATGCCCATATTTTGTTAAATTTATCAGATGAAGATAGAATTGATGGAAATGAAATGATTAATAAATTTGTATGTACTGAAATCCCTGATCCCATTCTTTTTCCTAAATTACATGAATATGTGAAACGTCATATGATGCATGGACCATGTGGTGCTCTAAATCCCAATTCTGTTTGTATGAGAGATGGTAAATGTAGTAAGAATTTTCCAAAACCTTTTTCTGAAAATACTAAAGAATCTGTGAATGGTTATCCTTTGTATCGTCGACGTGATAATGGTATGAGTGTTGATGTACGTGGTGCATCTCTTGATAATAGATACTAGGAGGGCCCGGCGTGCTTCGCTACGCTTATAAATAAAGTTTTTGCGTAGACATTTTGTTGACGTAGAAGCAATGATTTCAAAAAGTGGTAATGAGAAATGCTACCATATAATTTTTAATTTTTCTTTTTAAATATATGAATGAAAAATAATCAGAACTCTAGCTGATCAGTTCGGATATATGAAAAATTAGCGAAGCTTACTTGAAAACTTATTTGATCGCTAATTTTTCATATATCCCAACTGATCAGCTAGAGTTCTGATTATTTTTCATTCATATATTTAAAAAGAAAAATTAAAAATTATATGGTAGCATTTCTCATTACCACTTTTTGAAATCATTGCTTCTACGTCAACAAAATGTCTACGCAAAAACTTTATTTATAAGCGTAGCGAAGCACGCCGGGCCCTCCTAGTATTTATCAATAGTTTATAAACTTTATACAGCATGTTTTAAATTGAGACTACAGGTTGACCTCGAATGATACTCTAAATAGTTAAACACTGCGCGCGCTCTGCTCTCTATCTCAAAAATGGTTCAATATATAAAAAAATGTTTAAACAAAAGTTGTAGAGAATTTAATCCTCTACAATATTTATTATATATACAAATAGCATAAAGCCCATAGGAAACGAGATATTTGCAATAAATGTGTATAAAATCGATTTTTTTACCTTTGACCTTGGAAAATCTGAAGACGCGGACACCCTACGATAAGTAGGTTTTGAGACAAGATTTTGGGTGCCAAAATAAAGGTTTATACAAGTTTACAGCCGACTATCTCTCATTCCGAGATATTTGCCTTTATTTGACTAATTTTCCTGGACTATTATACTATTTACTTCCTAACTAAATAAAAAGAACAGAATTAAATTTTTAATTAATGTTTTTATTGAAAAATACCGTTCCATACATATATGAACGTTGAAATTTAAAAATTGAATAATAATAATAAAAAAAAACTACAAGTTCTAATTTCAATTTTCTTCTTCTTCTTCATCATTGTCTTCCAGTCGCTGTAAAATTTCAAATTCCTCTGTGTTCTCGTCTTCAACGTCATTTGTCTGTTCTTCCAGGATTTCGGGATCAAAAGTACCGTCTTCATTGATATCACTCTGATATGGTGAAGCATTAAGACAAGCTTGCCCATTACACTGCCCCTGCCCGCAAGCTAAAGAGCACTGCAACCCTACTTTCCTGCATCCACATCGCGAAGCACAACCATTCTTGCAGTTGCAGAATATTGTGTTAATCAATTCCTCCGGAGCTGGTGGATTCATTGTCATAACAGGTTCCAGGACTTCATCACGCATTATCCAACCCCAATTCTGGGGTTCTAAGTCATGCCCTAACCAAGTCTGAACTTGATAATAAACACGCTTGAAATGTTGGTGAGCTGCTGCACTCGTTGGTGGAAGATTTAAAAACTGCACAGGTTTATGCAGTTTTGTTAATTTGATGAACTGTGCATAGCGAAGACGATTGATACAGTCCTCAGATTTTGGAGCATTATAGATTGCCAACAAGGTTCGCACTCCATTCTCAAAATTTCCTTCTTCAAATGCTGCAGCAATTTGATCCAAATTCGAAAGTCTCTCTAGTGTTTTTACAAAAGTTTTTTTTCCTTTTCTAAAGTGCGCAGAAGTCGTGTCACAACCACTTATTGCGTGCAGAAACAATATGTGTTTTTTACAACGAGGATATTTATCAAAACTTTTGGAACAGTATATTTCAGTTTTTACATTTCCTTTGCCAACTTTTTTAAAGAAAATTTTTGTTGATGAGATATGGTACGCCCAATTAAAATAACAAGTAAATCTATATCTAACAATGGTTCCGTTATGTCAATTGTTTTGTTTCTAAGCTATCTATGATTTAAATATTTTAACATGCTGACAAAAACTTTAGCAGGCAAACTGGAAATTAATCGAAATATTTTACTGTCGCGGATAAAATAGCATCTTGTATTCGCATAGGATGATGGCAATCCTTCACTCGAATGATTCCCTCCACTCGCTTCGCTCGTTACGGGAAATTTAATCCTCGTGAGAATTGCTATCATTCTAAGCTCATACAAGAATTTACTATTTCCTTAATAACTTTATAATTACACGAGTAGGTAAGTATTATTAAATGAATAGATACTGAATTATGGAAAAAAATATTAACTATGCGTAATAGTTAATAAAAAATGCGAATTATTTAGAATCATATATTTATCAATAGTTTATAAACTTTATACAGCATGTTTTAAATTGAGACTACAGGTTGACCTCGAATGATACTCTAAATAGTTAAACACTGCGCGCGCTCTGCTCTCTATCTCAAAAATAGTTCAATATATAAAAAAATGTTTAAACAAAAGTTGTAGAAAATTTAATCCTCTACAATATTTATTATATATACAAATAGCATAAAGCCCATAGGAAACGAGATATTTCAATAAATGTGTGTAAAATCGATTTTTTTACCTTTGACCTTGGAAAATCTGTAGACGCGGACACCCTACGATAAGTAGGTTTTGAGACAAGATTTAGGGTGCCAAAATAAAGGTTTATACAAGTTTACAGCCGACTATCTCTCATTCCGAGGTGAAACCCCTAATTTTCCTGGACTAATGATAAATGATTGTTTTATGAAAATTTAATATATTAATTTAGGTTTTGTTTTATAAAAAATTAGTTAAAATAATTTAACGAATTGAAAACTTTTAATCAAAATATTGAATCGGTATAATTACAGTATGTGAACTAAATCACAGTTACCGTATACACTATTGCACATTAATGCTGCTATTTTTCTAATTGATTTGTATTTTGTAACTTGAAGTGGTTGTCAACCTTTGGTCGGTTGTTTAACAAAACTTTAATCAATAAAAATTTATTATCATAGTTTGTTGACTAGATTAAAATTGCCTGTATGTAACACTTAATAAATATTGGATGCTTACATATATTACATAAATATTGGATGGTTACAAAATCTTTAAAATACAAGAAAACAATTGTTTGATTTTATTAGCAAGTATGTCTATATATTCTGAATCGTTTTTTTGTAATCATTGAATATTATAACTTCAATTTACTATTCGATTTTCATTTAAATTGTAATGCTGAGTTAGAAAGAACTTCTGATGAGAAAGAACTTCTATGTTTATTTATGAATTCAAGTTACACCAAATCTCCACTGTTTCTGGCAGAGTGAATATGTTTATTGTAAACAGTTATTTCGGTCTGAAAGACCTAAGTATTACATTCATGATCTCAAAGTGAAATTCTTACCCCCACTTTTTTTGGCATTTCTCGACGTTTTAGGACCTACTGATTCTAAAAAAGCAAGAAAAAAATGTATGTCTGTCAGCCGGCCCTCCTTCACAACTGACGAAATCTAGAAAACGGCTGAAGGGATTTGAAAAATTTTGAATTCTAAAAATAGGTGCACTCAATGGTATGAGCCAAAGGACGATATGTTCGATAACTGTACCGGAAGTGTGTCAAAAAAATCGTAAAGTATGTCAAAACAAGGAAATATGCATATTTTTTGCTTAAAAAACGTTCATTTTAAGTGATAATGAGTAGGAACAAAGAATGTGGAGAAATCTGGATGGTCGGAATTGGTATGTGAGATCAAAATCTAGATTATTGCGTTATAAGTTTGTCCAAAAAATGTTGTCAAGTGTGTCAAAAAAAAGATTTTTATTTATTTTTTTACCCAATTTTTTGGAAAAAAATAAATTTAATTATTTGTTTTAAATGAAATTTTATTATTATTATTGAGAATTATGGCATTATAAGTTTGTCAAAAAATGTTGTCAAGTGTGTCAAAAGAAAGTTTTTATTTATTTTTTTACCCAATTTTTTGGAAAAAAATAAATTTAATTATTTGTTTGAAATGAAATCTATTATTATTATAGAGAATTATGGCATTATAAGTTTGTCAAAAAATGTTGTCAAGTGTGTCAAAAGAAAGTTTTTATTTATTTTTTTACCCAATTTTTTCGAAAAAATAAAATTAATTATTTGTTTGAAATGAAATTTTATTATTATTATTGAGAATTATGGCATTATAAGTTTGTCAAAAAAATAATGTCAAGTGTGTCAAAAAATGATTTCTTTTATTTTTTTAGTCAATTTTTTGGAAAAAAAATGTAGCTGTTTTTATGACGGAAATGTAATTGAAAATGAAATTGGACATGGAAATTTTTGAATTTGTTATAGTTTTTGAATTATTTTTGGAATTATGAAAAAAGTTTGTATTTTGGATTTTGTAATAATTTTTGCAATATTTTTAGAATTTTGGAAAAATTTGGAATTTTTGGAATATTATTGGAATTTAGAAAAGTTTAAATATTTCATTTTATTCTAATTTTAGGAATATTTTTAGAATTTTGAAAAAAGTTTCAATTTTTGATTTCGTTATTATTTTTGCAATATTTTTAGAATTTTGAAATAAATAGAGTTTTTCAATTTTTAACCGACTTCCAAAAAGAAGGAGGTTCTGTGTTTCACTGTAGGGTTTTTTTTATGTATGTACACCGATTTCTCAAAAACAGCTCGTTCGATTTGGATGATTTAAATCGTGTTCTATTTGGGTTTATTCACAGAGGGTCCCATAATTTTTTTTATGATGTGAAAAATACCGCTATTCAGAAAATTGGAAAAAACCATATTTTTTATGCATTTTCGTTGATTTCGTCAAAACATATTATTCTGTTTGGGTGCTGTGGGCAGTATTATATTGCTATACTTGTCGAGGTTATCGTAAATAATTTTCTATGACGGGAAATGTGTATGCCGTTTGTGCAAAAAATCATAAAACCATAATTAATAGATTGTCACTAATGAAAGTTTTTCCGGTATTTGAAGTTATTACTTTTAAAACGCTTTCTAGCAGACATTTGCTTTATGACTACACTAAAAATAAAAAAATAAAAAAACCATTTTGAAAAAAAATAGAACCGACTTCAGAAAAAACAAAAGAGGCACAAAAAAGTGAAAAATAACTCAATTATGGCTTTTAGAGACAAAAATACGTTACATTTTGATTAATTTAATTTAATTATGCTTTACTATAGACAAAAAAATTACGCTATTAAAAAAAGTTACTATATTAAAATAGTTACTTTTTAACCGACTTCAAAAAAGAAGGAGGTTCTGTGTTTCACTGTAGGTTTTTTTTATGAAGTACAAAGAATTTCCCAAAAACGGCTCGTTCGATTTGGATGATTTAAATTTTTTTCTATTTGGGTTCATTCCCAGAGGGTCCCATAATTTTTTCTTTGATGTGAAAAATACCGTTATTCAGAAAATTGGAAAAAACCATATTTTTAATGCATTTTCGCTGATTTCGTCAAAACATATTAATCTGTTTGGATATTTTGGGTAGTATTATATTGCTATACTTGTCAAGGTTATCGTAAATAATTTTCTATCACGGGAAATATGTATGCCATTTGTGCAAAAAATCGCTAAACCATAATTAATAGATTGTCACTGATGAAAGTTTTTCCAGCATTTGAAGTTATTACTTTTAGAACGCTTTCTAGCCGATATTTGCTTTATGACTACACTAAAAATAAAAAAATAAAAAAATTTTTTAAAAAAAAAATAGAACCGACTTCAGAAAAAACAAAAGAGGCACAAAAAAGTGAAAAATAACTCAATTGTTGCTTTTAGAAACAAAAATACGTTACATTTTGATTAATTTAATTTAATTATACCTTACTATAGATCAAAAAAAAATACGCTATTATACAAAGTTACTATTTTAAAATAGTTACTTTTTATTATAATTATTATAGTTATTATAGTTGTTATAATAGTTATTATATTTTAAAAATTATTTGTAGTACAAAACTGTTCGATGTCGGTGCCACATTGACGAAAAACCGACTAATATGTCTCGGGCTTGGCACCGATTTCCAACAGTTTTGTACTACAAATAATTTTTAAAATATAATAACTATTATAACAACTATAATAACTATAATAATTATAATAAAAAGTAACTATTTTAAAATAGTAGCTTTGTATAATAGCGTATTTTTTTTTGGTCTATAGTAAGGTATAATTAAATTAAATTAATCAAAATGTAACGTATTTTTGTTTCTAAAAGCAACAATTGAGTTATTTTTCACTTTTTTGTGCCTCTTTTGTTTTATATATATTTTTAGAATTTTGAAAAAAGTTTCAATTTTTGATTTTGTAAAAATTTTTGTAATATTTTTAGAATTTTGAAAAATTTGTATTTTTGATTTTATTATAATTTTTGGAATTTTGAAAAAAGTTTCAATTTTTGATTTTGTAAGAATTTTTGCAATATTTTTACAATTCTGGGAAAGTTTGAATTTTTAAGAATTTTTGGAATATTATTGGAATATAGAAAAAGTTTAAATATTTGATTTTATTCTAATTTTTGAAATATTTTTGGAATTACGAAAAAAGTTTGATTTTATTTAATTTTTACAATATTTTTGGAATTTTAAAGAAATATGAATTTGTGATTTTGTAATATTTTCTCGAAACGCTAAATGGAGAGGTTTTTGAGTAGTTTGCTGAGTGTATCTCTTTTCACTAAATTATGTTAATTTATGATCTGTTCTAATTTTCCGCCAACGTATTGATGTTTCGTGTTAGTTTTGTAATAAATTTCTAAACAGAGATAAAAAATATTTGTACTTTAACAAAGAGTTATGTTTGATATACATAGCTGCTCAAAACTAAAAACCATGTCCCCATAAAAGTTTTTTGCCGAAAACTATATCAAAATCCTTAACCCAGACCGAAGTCTTGATATCTCAGAGCTGTGAGATTTCAGCCCCTCTATATTTTTAGGGTTCCGTTTTTTATACGGAACACTATTGGTGAGAGTACAACGTGTTTTTCACATTATTTCGATTATCTCGTGAACCATTAATCCGATGAACTTAAAATTTGAGGTGCTTATAAAACTAACCTATCCACACAAGATGGCGGGTTAAAAAATAAATAAAGTTGTGTTCGTTTGTTTTAAGGAGGTACGATGTAAAGCCTTTGAAAACATACATTTTTTTAGCGAGACGAGTAGGGTATCATATGAAAGGGCTTCATTTCAGCATTATTTAAAAATATATTTTGGAATTTTTCACCCCACCACTTTTTGTATAATTTTGAAAAATGACGTTTTCGGGATGTTTTATTGCCCCGATTAACTCCGACCCTACTTCATCGAACATCTTGAAATATATTTGGAATGATAGAAAATTGAGTAGGTTTTTAATGAAAAATATAGAAAAGTGGCAGACACTAATAACTATATTTATTAAAGGGGTGGGAATGTTAAGGGGTAAAAACATCATTTAAAACCAGGTCATGTGGGGTGTCATTTGAAAGAGCACTTGATTTTAGAAATATTGCCATTTTTTTTTAGAATTTTGCAATGCAGAGTTTTTGAATTATTATCAATAAAGTGATACAAACAGTTGGTCCCCCCCCTTGCATTTCGAGCCTAGTTAACAGAAAAATTTGAAAAAATTCACAGAGACAGGAAGTTTGATAAACTCTGAACGAAAAATATAGCGAACTCTCAAATAATTATATTTTTGTGTTTTTAAGGGATTGGGGTGGGGAAGGGTGAAAAAAAACTTTTTTGACCCAAGCGAGTGGGGTGTCATTTGAAAGAGCTCCAAATTTCAGAAACTTGGCAATTTTTTTAGAATTTTGTGGTACACAGTTTCGGAGTTATTCTAAAAAATGTGCAAATTCCAGACCGTTCCCCCCCCCCTACGTTTCGACACTGATAGACAGAAAAAATTGAAAAAATTCATAGAGAAAGGAAGTTTGCTATATTTTGAACGAAAATTATAGCGAACTCTCAAATAATTATATTTCTGTGTGTTTAGGGGATGGGTGTAAGCGGGGTAAAAAAAAATTTTTTTTAGAAATTTCTGGTACACCGTTTTGGAGTTATTCTAAAAAATGTGCACATTCCAGACCGTTCCCCCCCCCCCCCCCTACATTTCGACACTGATTGACAGAAAAAATTGAAAAAATTCATAGAGACAGGAAGTTTGCTATATTTTGAACGAAAATTATAGCGGACTCTCAAATAATTATATTTCTGTGTGTTTAAGGGATGGGTGTAAGGGGGGTAAAAAAAAACTTTTTTTGACCCAAGCGAGTGGGGTATCATTTGAAAGAAGATAAAATTTGCAAAAAATTGCAATTTTTTTTAGAATTTTGTGGTACACAGTTTTGGAGTTATTCTAAAAAATGTGTACATTCCAGACCGTCCCCCCCCCCTACGTTTCGACACTGATTGACAGAAAAAATTGAAAAAATTCATAGAGATAGGAAGTTTGCTATATTTTGAACGAAAATCATAGCGAACTCTCAAATAATTATATTTCTTTGTGTTTAGGGGATGGGTGTAAGGGGCGTAAAAAAAAATTTTTTTCGACCCAAGCGAGTGGGGTATCATTTAAAAGAGCATCAAATTTCCAAAACATTACAATTTTTTTTAGAAATTTCCGGTACACCGTTTTGGAGTTATTCTAAAAAGTTTGCAAATTCCAGACCGTTCCCCGCCCTACGTTTCGACACTGATTGACAGAAAAAATTGAAAAAATTCATAGAGACAGGAAGTTTGCTATATTTTGAACGAAAATTATAGCGAACTCTCAAATAATTATATTTCTGTGTGTTTAGGGGATGGGTGTGGGGAGAGCAAAAAAAAAACTTTTTTGGAACCAAACGAGTGGGGTGTCATTTGAAAGAACACTTAATTTAAGAAACATTGCAATATTTTTTAGAATTCTGCGATGCATAGTTTTTTAGTTATTGATGAAAAAAGTGCTATTTTAAGTGTATGTATACCACCCTATATTTCGACGCTGATTTATAGAACAAATATTCCCAATTTAGACTATTAAAATACTTTAGCTAACATAAACAGCTATGGATAAGATTTAACCTCAAGTAACATTTTTGATCAATGTAGATGTGATTGACATTTACTATTGACGTTTACTATTAAACATTTATTCTATTATGCGTCCATAGTCTGGCAATATAAAGACTTTACAACATAACTTTATGTCATTTATTTTTGATAATGTGTTCTTTTACATTCACGGAACCCTTGGCGAGCGAATTTTATTCGCACTTGTCCGACTTTTTCATTTTAATTCTACTCTTTTAGGTAGATTCCTTTAGGATAATTTACCTGAATAAAATCTGAGAAAAAAAGTTTTATTTAAACAAAAATTTAAATATTTTATGAACAGGCGATCTATCTTATTTTATTTCGTTTATTGTTTAAATTGATATTGTTTGATTGAAGAAAAAAATTGTTGTTTATATATCATCAAAAACTTAAACAAATAGGCGGAGTTTGGTTAAAAATTTTGGATTATTCGATCACTAAGTTTATCAAGCTCTTTTTTTTAATTTGTTGTTTTAAGGTATTAAAAACTTGCAGAAACAGGAAAAGCAACCGTGTGCATATAATTTACGTGTGTACGTGTGTATAAAAGAACTATCATTGCACGGCAAAATATCAGGTTTTATTGTTTGGGAAGTTGTAAGACTTTGTTTGGTTTTCATTTTGCTGTAGATGAATGTTTAAATTTTATATTTATGACTGAGGACTGAGTCACTAAAAACGTGATCGATCAAATTAATACTACAAATATTCTATGGTTTATGATATATTTCAGAAATTAAAAAAAAAAGTAACGATTAATGGGGCTCATATTCTATACGTAAATAAATAAATACATGCATATATAAATTAAATAGTGTTATGGTTTCAGAAAATGGCCAACTTATTCATTAGTTACAATTGCAATTATTTAAAGAACTGGAGAAACAAAGTCTGGAGAAATCATTACCACTTTGTAGAACATGTGCATGACGTTCCGGTCACTGTTACAGAATAACGTTATCGTAACGTAATTGATAACTTATTCACACATACGTTGATGTATTTTTGGTTAAAAAAAAGTTGCAGATCTAGATACCAAAAAGGTGTCTGCATTATTGAAGAATGTGTCTCCAAAACGTTAATTTATCTTAAGTAACGTTGATGACGATCGGTCTACACAGACCGATCACTGGTTTTGATTCACTGGTTGCGGTAGCCGATTGCCTAGTGGAGCCGGGGTAAGAATAAGTTTGATGCATGATGCCGCTGATTTCATCTGAGCACTGCTGATGACGATATTTGTAAAAAAACAATGAGGTCAGCAACAGTGCGACGAAGTTGTAGGGAATCAAGTTTTGATGTCAAAGCTCGATCACCCACAATTCGTATAGCCCGCTTTTGAACAGAGTCCAAGAGAGCCAAGATGGAAACAGAAGCAGCACCCCAAACTTGACAACAGTACTCCATACAAGGACGAATATAGGACTTATAAACATGGAGCAATTGGTATGGAGTGAAATTTTTTTGCATGTATTTAGGAGGCCGAGTTTTTAAGACGCGCTTTTTGCCATCGCCATTACATGATCGATCCAGAGTAGGTTATTTGAAACTGTGACACCCAATAAACGAATGTTTTTACATTCACCTATTTTACTTTACCTACTTTAAAAACTGATAGTGATGAAATTATGCTCTTTTTCTACGACAAAAATGAAAAACTGTTCGGTCATGTACTATAGGTTATTTTACTAGTATTATGCTAAAATCACCTCGGTCGCGGTATCGATATATGCATTTAAAACCTCTTACTCAAAAACTGTAATGAGTGCGACCCACTATGAAAAAAGCTTATTTTTTAGTATTAGCTACGAAAAAAGATTACTTTTAGAACTGTTTAGAGTCCGCTAAATTGTATTTTAGCGGCCTAGTACTTAAAGTCGTTATGACAACACTTTAGCGGATTCAAAATTTGTTTTCATTTTATATTATAATTATTACTTCGGTCTGAAAGACCTAAGTATTACATTCATGAGCTCAAAATGAAATTCTTACCCCCACTTTTTTGGCATTTCTCGACGTTTTAGGACCTACTGATTCTAAAAAAGCAAAAAAGAAATGTGCGTCTGTCTGTAGGCCAGCCGTCCGTCATTACCTACGCTGCAGGGAAAACCGCTGGAGGGATTTCAATTTTTTTTTTTAAATAGGTATTCACAAGGGACAGGTCCGAAAGGACGCTGTGTTCGATAACTGTAGCGAAAGTGTGTCAAAAAAATCATTATGTGTGTCAAAAATAGCAAATTTTCATATTTTTGGCTTAAAAAACGTTCATTTTAAGTGATTACGAGTAGGAACTTTGAATTAGGAGCAATCTTGATGGTTGTAATGAAGCGCTTTCTTCGTTGATTAACAACGAGAGGCTTAGCAGGTCGCGTACCTAGCGAGATTATTTTTTTGCCCCTGACTAGGGGCAGCCTATGGAATCGAGAGATGAATACCTGCTACTCCAGCACAAATAATTGAAATGTACCCGTAACATGCTGATAATAACGGATAAAGAAAAAGGCAAGTGAATTAACTAGACTCTGGCGACCCCCGTATGCGAAAGAACCACGATCACCACGTCCAACCCCCACAATTCACACCAAACCTTCACATGCTCTCAAGTCTCATACCCTCACACACACACACACACACACACACACACACACACACACACACACACACACACACCCACACATATACACACACACACATATACACACACATACACACTCACACACCTCGATTCAATGAAATGCGACCGTATGACCGTAGGAAATCACGGTTGAGTACTTATGTAATCAATGGTCAATTTTAGTACATAGGATTAGGATTTTCGATTAGCATAATTGATCTTAAAATTCTGATAATATATGTTATTTGGAATCTGATTTCATCTGGGGGAATTCAGCCATTGTTCTAATTTATTGTTATTCATTTATCCATTATTGTTACAATAGTCATCGTTAAAGTAAGCGCTATACGTTATTATACGAGTTGTACATTAATAACAGTACCTAACCCCTATTATTAACATTAGGCAATTAGTTATCCCGCGTTTTTATCAAATGGCTTACAGTGCAACAAGAACGTAACAATAATTTTGATAGATATTTATATAGTTGAGAATTCTACAGTTGTATTTAAGAAAAAAAAACAGAAATATTCATATAATAATTTTGACACACAATTATAAACGGAAACTGAATTACAGTCTAAGCCAAAACAAACTGAAAATTTCCTTTCCTTTTTTATGGGTTTCAAATATCAAAATTCGGCAACGTGTCTCTAGCCAATGATAGTTTAAGTCAAATCTGAAGTTCCAATTCGTGTTTGTCTGCTTCCGTTTAGAATATCGTAAAAAAAAACAGAGGCAATTATCCGTTAAAAGTCAAAAAGAAATTGACTGAGAACATCTAAACTTTTAGGCTGAAAATTATGCGAAGAAATGTTTCGTAGTGAATTGGTATACCCACATCCATATCAGTACCATATTGTCTGAAGGATGACGTACGCGTTTATAAAAGTATACAAACCTGAATAACTTCATAAAATACCGTTGTTCCACGTCCAATATGATCAAATTTCCGTTTTAATAATTCCACGAAAATATCTGATAATCCTTATCCAACTGCAGACGCTGCTATCTTTAATTCATTTTTATCAATATAGAAATGAAGTACAATATTGACATTGATTCACAAACATGCATTACATGAACCCCCCCTCATTCTCACACTCATATACACACGTATTCATACTCATTCACCCCTCCAATTTAAAATAAAAATAAAATAAAACTCACCCCATAGGTATTCCAGACCCTCTTCTGTTCATCGATCGGTGAGCCCAATAATTCGTATCACCACAACGGTCGAAAAATCGTTCCAATCCCAATGTGTTGCTGATCAGTAATATATTTTTTTTCTGTTTCTTTTAGTACCGGAAATGTATCGTATTATTCAGCAACAATCATGATGACGACGAATAATCACCAAACAAAATGGTTGTGCCGGAAACGTATTAATATAGTCAGCACGCCGAAAACAATCGTAACATGCGGCCCGGTATTTTCTGGAAATTACCCTCTCGCATTCAATTCACTGATTCACTTCGTCCTAGGGTTATCACAGAAATATATAACACAGATGTTGTGTAGATGGAATTATGATTTATTATCACATCCTTTATTAGGTGGCAATAAATCTTTCGAAACACTTCTTTCTTCCATTAATTTATCATGTAACTCTCGAAAATCACTATATCGCCGTGTAACTGACCATTTTATTGGACCTATTTTACTTATAATCTCATAAAATGTAAGGCTATTATGCTCACAGATATTTATAATTGAAAATTTTTTTTTTTGTTTAGTTGAGATTATTGATTTAAAACAAATTTATTTAAATTTTATTCAATTACGATTAACTATCACAGAACAATTCAAATGCTACTTATTTATTTAATCAAACACAGAATTTTAAACATACTCTTAAGTTATCAAAACAAGGAAAGAAAACTTTTCTTTTGATGACAAACTGTTTTGTTAGATTGTCGTACATCACAAACAAATATTAATTATTTACAAATGATTATTGAATTGAACTAACACAGCACAAACAGATATAATTTTTTTAAAATTTCACTATAATTGGAACTAAAATTGTACAAAAAAATGTAAAATTGAAAAAAAAATTGTACTAATAAAACTAATGACTTGTATCTAATTTAAAATTTTATTTTTACTTCATTTAATGCAAACAAAAAACGTGAATACCAAAATGCAACACTTTTGATATTTTTGAGAATAATGACACAAGACATAAGAGTCACAATAGAATAAGAAAAATAAGAGAGCGAGGCTAACTGTCAGCTGCTATTTATATGCGGTCAACGCCGTTTCTTTGTTTATTCCCCAATAACGAATCGATAAAGTAGTTTCTTGGAAAATTATATTTTTGTTTGATCGTTAGTTATTATACCCATTAAGAAGTATGGACTGCTAGTTTGTTATAGAAATTGGAAAAGATTTAAAAAAAAAACATTGTTTACGAAACAATTGAACGAATTATAGATGGAAATAGCGTGATTATGGATTAATGATAATACACAACCGTTTTCTGACAATTTTATAGCGATTGATGATTACAAAATATATATAGGAACTAACATTGGGACATATTACTTATTGATAGAAGATTGTAGGAAATATACCTGAAAATAGCGGAAGTACGAATACAAATTGAGCAAAGGAAATTACATTGGAGAAATATTACACAACTATTTTTCTGATAATAAATTTTTGGTGGCGGAAACTATAGTAAACGATGACAATGGATTGAGTATAAGACTATGTGTACAGGACAGAATGAAAAACGACTATGAAAATTTACGCGAATGCAAATTTGATGCGCATGAGAGAATAGTGCATGTCCAAATCAGGGAATTTGTATAAGTACTTCATCGATCACCAGACTACGACATAACATTGTAGGGATTGGTATGTGAGATCAAAAACTAGATTATTGCATTATAATTTTGTCAAAAAAATGTTGTCAAGTGTATCAAAAGCAAGGTTTTTATTTATTTTTTACGCAATTTTTTTAGAAAAAATAAAATTAATAGTTTGTATGACATGAAATTTTATTATTATTATAGAGAATTATGGCATTATAAGTTTGTCAAAAAAATAATGTCAAGTGTGTCAAAAAATGATTTCATTTATTTTTTAGCCAATTTTTTGGAAAAAAAATGTAGCCTTTTTTATGACGTAAATGTAATTTAAAATGAAATTGGACATGAAAATTTTTGAATTTGTAATAGTTTTTGAAATATTTTTGGAATTTTGAAAAAGTTTGTATTTTTGATTTTGTAATAATTTTTGCAATATTTTTAGAATTTCGGAAAAAGTTTTAATTTTTGATTTTGTAAGAATTTTTGGAATATTTTTAGAATTTTAAAAAAATTTTTAATTTTTGATTTTATTATAATTTTTGGAATATTTTCAAAAAATTTTCAATTTTTGATTTTGAAATAATTATTGCAATATTTTTAAGAATTTTGGAAAAAGTTTGAATTTTTAAGAATTCAGGAATTCAGAAAAAGTTTAAATATGTATTTGATTTCATTCTAATTTTTGGAATATTTTTGGAATTTTGAAAAAAGTTTCAATTTTTGATTTTATAAGAATTTTTGGAATATTTTTAGAATTTTAAAAAATTTTATATTTTTGATTTTATTATAATTTTTGAAATTTTGAAAAAAGTTTCAATTTTTGATTTTGTAAGAATTTTTGCAATATTTTTAGAATTTTGGGAAAGTTTAAATTTTGAAGAATTTTTGGAATATTATTGGAATTTAGAAAAAGTTTTAATATATGATTTTATTCTAATTTTTGGAATATTTTTGGAATTTTGAAAAAAGTTTGATTTTATTTAATTTAACAATATTTTTGGAATTTTGATTATAGTTTTCCGGCAACGTATTGATGTTTCGTGTTAGTTTTGTAATAAATTTTTAAACAGAGATAAAAAATACTTGTACTTTAACAAAGAGTTATGTTTGATATACATCGCTGCCCAAAACTAAAAACCATGTCCTCATAAAGTTTTTTGCCGAAAACTATATACAAATCATAAACCCAGACCGAAATCTTGATATCTCAGAGCTGTGAGATTTCAGCTCCTCCTTATTTTCCAAATTATAATCACAATTGCTTTGATAAGTTTTGTTCAAAAATCAAATTTTTAGGTACGCAAGAATACAAATTAAGCAATAAATTAGAAAAAAAATCCTAAGAGCTAATACAAAAAAACGTTGTATGCAACACGTACGCAAATGGCTTTAACAGACTCATCTTCATATTACAGACTCGGTTAGCGCATCGTCCAGAAACATTACGATTCGTCCGCTAAAACCATATTTTGCGTACTTGTTACATAAACTACTATTATTTCATACTGATATCTAAAACGACATTTTCGGATTATTTGTGGTACAAAAAGTTGAACTTTAATGTCCTAGGACTTTATAAAATTTTATAAAGTCCTAGGACGTTAAAGTTCAACTTTATGAGCAAAATTTAAAACTCATTTCTTTTTATTTTAATAAATTTCCAGTATGAAATAAAATTTTGTATTTATCTCAAACGAAAAGTGTTTTTAAAGGTACTCACTAGTAATTTCTAGTAAACAACTAGCTCGTACTTTAAAGTTCCACTTTTCGTTCTAGATAAATAAATAACTATTAACGATTACTTCTAGTTCTTTATAACTTATTAATTAATTTGATCATAAAAAAATATAGTGTAAAACTGGAATAGAATGATAATATTTATTCGTACGAAATTGAACTTTCATACTCGTAGAATCTTTAAATGTATGTGCTCGTTATACAATATACTATCGAAATATTAGAAAAAGCTTCAATTTTTGGTTGAAATAGATCCTTTAAATAAATTAATATCCGTCGCTGATATTAATTTATTTACAATACTCACAAAAAATGCCACAGAAATTGGAGGAAACATACGATGTAAGAAGCTCGATGACTAAAATCATTGAAGCTAATGTTAAAAGTAAGCGAAATTATTTTGTATTATTGAGTCCCATAAGCTATATCCTTCTTTTTATTATAGGAAAAATGTATGGAGTAAGACATCTTCAAGTTTTAATGTTTTTTGCATTGCTGGCCATAGAATACGGACAACGAAGCATATTATCTGTAGCAATTGTTGCCATGGTAGATAACTCTTCTAATCACAGATTTCAAGTTAATATATAAATTAGATATCATGCAAACCTCTTTTTCTACATAATTAATATATTATCTATTTAGACATTCGATTGGGATACCAAACAACAATCCTACATACTGAGTAGTTTTTATTGGGGATACTTTATGACTCAAATTCCATCAGGTCCTCTTGCACAACGATTTGGAGTTAAATGGATGCTGCTAATATCAGCAGTATCAGTTTCTATATTAACAATATTAACACCTGTTGGTGTATCAATTGGAGGATGGAAACTTCTTTGTGGAATTCGAGTTGTTATGGGTATTATGCAAGGATGTTTATTTCCTTGTCTCGTTATATTTGCAACAAAATGGATTCCATTACCTGAACGTGGCAAGCTATTATCATTTTGTTATTCAGGAGGGCTAATCGGAGTAATAGCATCTATGTCAATTAGTGGAGTCATAGCAGATTCAATTGGATGGCCATATATGTTTTATGTGGCCGGCGCTGCTGGCATAATTTGGTCAATATTTTGGTTGTGTTTCGGAGGTGAAACACCGTATGATATCAAATACATTTCAATTGAGGAAGCAAATTTTATCAACGATTCTTGTGGTTTAGATTTAAAAACACACAGTGATCTTGTCATACCGTGGAAAAAAATATTAACTTCCATTCCGGTTTTGTGTTTAACCTTAGCGTATTTCTGTGATGATTTTGGATTTACATTTTTACTGACAAATATACCAACATACATTAAATATGTTTTGAATTATGATATAAAAAGTAATGGCCTGCTATCAGCATTACCATACGTATTTAACTTCATATCTGTAATAGGTTCTGGCTTTATATCAGATTTTTTGATAAACAATAATTATGTTACCGTAACGAGAAGTCGAAAAATATTTAGCTCTGTGATGTTTTGGGGAGCGATGGTAATTCTAATAGGAATAGCTTTTGTAAATGAAGATCACAGAACTATAGCTGTAGTGTTATTAACATCTGGAGTCACAGTTTCCGGTGCTGCATGTGTATCGATATATGTTAGTATTTTGTAATTGATAACGTTTAGATTTTTTAGCTATTTGTACTCACCTTTAGGTAAATCACATCGATCTTACACCAAACTTCGCCGGAACTGTGATGGGTTTAACAAATTGTGTGGCAGCAATATCATCAATTATTTCACCATTGGTGGCAGGAGTTGTCGTGAAGGATAAGGTATTATTGATGTTAAATTTAAAGTTATCTTAATTTTGAAATAAATCAACATTTATTTACAGGAGAATTTAGGACAATGGCAAATTATGTTTTTTATTACAGCCGGAATTAATTTTTTCACCAATGTAATGTTTCTTATTTTTGGAACAGCAATAACTCAAGCGTGGAACTAATCAGAATTTCATTTAAATTCATAATTTTCTAACAATATGATTTTTCTTTCAATTTGATAAACTTCATCTGGACCAATCTCGAGGCAGTTTGTTAAGTAAATTTAAATCTGCGCATTAATCTTGTCCTAGGTATATACCTTAATTATCTGCAGTAAATCATCTACGACAACCATTACTAATAGAAATTAAGGACAACCATTACTACGTCTGAGACTGTATTTTTTTTCTATATCAGAGAGATAAGAGCGATAAAATAAAATTTGTATCTGATATATCGTATGGGCGATATGGCTCCAATAAAGGAGCTAAGCCATAAATAAAATAAAAAAAAAAGATATATCGTATAATTTTTCCTCCGATAATTAACTGTCAGATATAAAATATGTTATCTTTGAGTTTTTTGCCATATAAAAATAATATTTATTATAAATTTAAATTTTATTAAATAATGTATTTAAATTTATTTTAAGTCGAAACTTTACCTGCAATTTATCCTATGTAGGATGAGTTCCATTCTGTTAAATAAAAAATATCTGTAAAAATTTTCTAAAACAAAAGACATGATCTGATATATATATATGCGATTTCCGAGAAAAAAAAACTCGGAACAGATATATCAGATATATCTGAGAGTAAAAAAAACACACATAATTTTTTGACGTTTAAATTATTTCTTCGATTTTTACGATATAATAAAAAAAAAATCCCAGCGGCAGGTATATCCGCTAGAAATAGGTAGATTTCGGGGTCAGACGGTTTTGTGTCCAAATAAAATTAGATAAGTCAGATTAGTTTAAATAAAAAATTTAAGTAGAAACCGAATAATTAAAAAAAAATCCCAGCGGCAGGTATATCCGCTAGAAATAGGTAGATTTCGGGGTCAGACGGTTTTGTGTCCAAATAAAATTAGATAAGTCAGATTAGTTTAAATAAAAAATTTAAGTGGAAACAGAATAATTCAAAAAAATTATCGAACCAAATTAAATACATTATCTGAACTAACTCCATCAATACAATTTCGGAACAGTTTTATTTAAGTTGATTTAAACTACTTTTAATATAACATATTAAATCCACCAAAGATCAAATGAACTACGTCACAACTACAATTATACCATCACACATAATTGATAATCAAACATTATCAAACAATTTTATTTCAAAATCATCTTTTGTTGTTGTGTTTTTTTGTTCTTATTTAATCTTTTTTCAAACGGTTACTTAGTAAAAAAAAAAAAATTTAAAAAACACACTTTTTGAAAAACGAACTAAAAAGTAGAAAATAAATTTTGCATTAACACCAGCGTTATGTCTTTTATAATTATATTTCCTTTGAAACTGTTAGAAGAAAAAATATTTAAATGGTATTTAACACATCTTAGCATAGATGCAAATATTAAATTTTTGACTAATTTAAAATGCTAATTTTCGATTGACAAACAGTTTTCCGTTCCCATTTGTTACATAAAATAAAAGTGGGTGACGCATACATTAATATAGAAAAGGAACAAATGTATTCTATGTTAATCTCTAACAAGAGAGACTACCAACGTTTATTCCCTTTCCTTTCTGAATGCGCCGCGCCACCCACTTTTATTTTATTTAACAAATGGGAACGGAAAACTGTTTGTCAATCGAAAATTAGCATTTTAAATTAGTCAAAAATTTAATATTTGCATCTATGCTAAGATGTGTTAAATACCATTTAAATATTTTTTCTTCTAACAATTTTAAAGGAAATATAATTATAAAAGACATAACGCTGGTGTTAATGCAAAATTTATTTTCTACTTTTTAGTTCGTTTTTCAAAAAGTGTGTTTTTTAAATTTTTTTTATTTATTTTTTTATTTTAGAGTTTTTAGTTATATAATTTTACCTACAAATAAGTGAACCACATTATTTCACAGAAAATACATCATAAGTAAAACTAGCAATTAAATCACTTACCGAAAATTTAATATTCTTTGAAATTTAAAGTAATTTTAATAAGGTTAATTGCACTATAACAATTGTAATTTTGTTATTTAAACATCCAGTGTAAAATTTTAGTGTGTTTCTTTGCTCGTTGTATTAATTTTAAGTTGTACATAAATTATTAAATATGAGATTTCGCCCAAATGTTAAGTTTTTTTCGGAAAAAGGTCTGTATTATAAAGCCTTTTCCTTAAAATTCGAATCGTTATATTACTGTATGTAATTGACAGATTACATACAGCAATGATAATTAGAAATCATTAATTATGTATTAAAATGTATTGAAAAAAAAATAATTATGCAACTATAGTAAAAAAAACTTAACGAGAACACAAAACAATCTGGATTTAGAAGAAATAACAATAATTTAAAATTTTCGAAATACAAATCACTCATTATTTACAATTTAAGGCCATTTTTTCATATAAAAATGACAAAAATGTGTAATATGTCCTCTATTATAATAAGATACTCAGTATGAGCAAAATTTCAGCGCGGTAAATGGGCATTCAGATCTTATGGATTTTCATATTTTCATACATAATAACTGATTTTTAATTATCATTGCTGTATGTAATCTGTCAAATACACCAAAATAACGATTTGAACTTTAAGAAAAAATGTCTATAAGCTTTGAACAAAATGTCATACTTTTATTTTTTTTTTAAGTTCATTATTTATAATGTAAGGCCTTTTATCCATATGAGATGACACAAACATGTATGATGTCTATGATTATATTGATATACACAGTATTACCAAAATTCCTTCGCTCAAAATGAGTCAACCAGAGGATGAGGATTTCAGTGCAATTTTTTTATGTCTTTCAGAATGAAGAAAAATTTGAATTTTTTTTCTTCAGATCTATAAAGTTTTTTGCTTTAAAAGTTTTAGAAATACGTACACTCAGAAAAATAATATGATAAATTTAATCATAAGTGGTGACCATCATATATATGATAAATAAATATGATAAATGCCGAGAGAATATGATAGCATAAATCCTATAATAATTGCTACATAATCATATACTTGATGAAGTATATAGAATTTATTATAAATGAAGTATAAGAAATTTAATAATTTCAATCATATACCAATTTTACTTTTAATAAATGTATGATATATTCTATCATCATTAAAACGGCTTTTATCATAGGATCATTTTGGCGATATCATAGAAACAATTATGTCAGTATAATATAAATATGATAGAACTTTTATATATGACATGGTGAAGTTTATAAAGTTAATATTGTTTTGGCATTATCACAATTTATTTATGCATTTCAGAAAATAAATCAAATACGAGTTGTTCTTAAATAAAATATATACATATATTTATTACATTTTTCAATATATTGAAAATTACAATTAAATTTAAAGTTGCAAATAACTAAATAATTAATAAAAAAAGTTACATATAGTTACAAATAGCTCAGTTCTTTAGTTCTTAAAATTTATAATTCTATTGAATTTTGATTTTTAAAAGAATTAATAATAAAAATACGTTTACTTATTATTTCATTTATGTGTGACCCACAAAAATCATTTAGTAACTTTTTACTTAATTGTAACGTGTGACAAAAACCAGTAAACTCAATTTCAAAACCAAAATGATGAGTGTTAAAACATAAAACTTCTAAATTTTCCACACACAAGCAGAGTTTCGAACCGGAACCGAACCGTAAACCGAAAACCGTTATTAACCGAAATTTTGGGCTGAACCGTAACGTAACCGAAACCGTAATTTTTCATATGTAATGAACCGTAACCGGAACGAAAAAATCATTTTATTTACGGTTCATGTAAAACGGTTTGCAGTGAAAAAACCAAAAAAATATTCTAACAAAAGCTGCTCATATATTATGAGTAAAACATTTTCATTTTGCATGTAAAATTAGCTATAGGTACTACAATTTTGGTTTCTAATCTCTTCCAAAATTTATTACATTTTTTTAAAATACCATGAAACCATGCAGCAAATTTTGAGAGTCATATTGAACGGTTTCATAAAAAAGAATTTAAAATTTTAAAATGTTTTAAAATATCAGCAAAAGCTTCATGTAAACGATATCTGCCATCAAAGTTAAGCTCAAGTAGTGTAATGACGCTTACTCCAACGTTATTAGACATGAAATTTAAACCTCAAAATATTACGGTACTATGTCTGAAAAACTTCTTACTGAAGCCTGTATCGATGTTCTCGATTCAATAATTACTGAAGTTGTTTCTTTTGAATTTTTGCATAAGAATACTGAAAATCCTTGATTTTGACATCGGAACTGAACCGGAACCGAACCGAAAACCGGAACGAAAAAATAAACTAAGGAACCAAACCGAAAACCGGAACGAAATAATAGTCGGAACGGAACCGTAAACCGAAACGGAAAACATTTCGGTTCGAAACTCTGCACACAAGTAAAAACGGTTTTCGTGTTGAAGAATTTTCTTTACAATTGCGAACTTGGGATCTCCACAATCATTAATTCCAATTTGAATAACTGATTCATTTCTTAAAATGTAATTACCATATTTTATAAATTTGGTCAAAAAAAAAACAACCGTTGCAAATAAGTTTAAATTTTGTTGCAATGGTTTTATCTGTCGTACCATTCAATTTACCAGGAATTATTGTATATTCTACACTGGGCCAATTCATTAATTCGTGTGTCAATGCTATTTGATTTCTGAGAGCCGTAGTGTGCAAAATGTTTGTTTTATTTTTCGATAAGTTGATAATTTTTTTAGCTTTTGATGAAAAGATTCGAACCTACTCGAACTAAGTTGTACTAATGGACCAATTTTTTTCATTATTCTACCATAGTGGGTAAGAAAGTGGAATTTAGGCTTTAAATGCGAAGACGATAATTGTGTGTATAACATATTATGTTCTTCTACAAGAATATTCAAATATTTATAATCATTTACGAGTACAACATGTGAAAATGCTAAATTGATAATTTCACGTAGTAATATATATAAATTCCAATGACTACAACTTGTTGGTATCAAATCACCAATTAAGATTCCTAAATATGTTACGAAATTGTACATTTCAAAAGCACTCATTCTAAACTTTGTTTTCTTTAAAATATCTGAACTAAGCAATGGAGGTTTATTTATATTTTGTGCCCCAAAATTACAATTTTGAATCCTAAAATTTAATTGTTCTATAAAAAGTACTTCATTTCGTCAACGTAATGTTTTAGTAACAATAATAAATCATAATGACAAACTCCTTCCAACAGGTCGTGCATAATATCAATAGATACATTAACTGCGACATGAAATTTTTTCAATGAATTGAAAGCACAGTTTTCTTTAATGCCCGTTTCACAGGTGATTTCTATAATTTGTAAATCTAACGCATAGTTTTCTCTTGATCTAATTTCACACGAATTATCACTGCAAAGTTGCTTAGCTATTTCAGAAGGAGCCTTACAACTTCTACAATAATATCTAGAATTAAAACTTTCATTGAATCCTATTATCGAATTTAACCCCAAATTATCACCTAATATACCACAAACTATAAATTTGATGGTGATATTTCTTTTCTCTACGTATACACCTACATTTTCTAGCTTTTTTAGTTCAGTAATAATTGGATTTAATATCATTTATTTTCCAAATTTTTTTTTATCTTCCACGTGCACCAAACCACAAAGAAAGATTGAAGATACTTTTGAATTAATATTTATTGGCAATACAGGTATCTTTACGTAAAATGCACTAATTTTTTTATCGCCGGATTTAGATCCTAAAACATTATTAGGCTCATAATCGTCATAGTAAAGAAATAAAGGTAGGTATTGTACCCTGTCACAATGAGGAAGCGAATTAACAATTTCCTGCCAATCTTCACTTTGAATATAGTTATGCAGCATTGACTTATTTGATAATCTTAAACTTGAAATATATGTCATAATCTGATCTAAATATACAGTTTTGTTAAATAATACTTTAAATAGATTAGTTAAAGAAATAGTTTGCATCGTGTAATCTATACTTTTAATACAAAGTTCATTGAATTTATTTACACATTCCTGATTTTCGACGTGAAGAATTGTATATGGCTTGTTGGCGATGAAGAAATCTAACCTTTTAAGTTCCTCCATAAGCAAATATTCTGATTTTAAAAGTTTAGGATTAAAAACAGTTAAAGAAGAAAGGAGTGCATTGTTATTACTAGTTACATTCAACATCTTCTCTATACAACTAGAATAAAAGTGGGATGTTATTTGTAAAATCTCATATGCTTTCTTTCTGGCTATATTATTGTTACAGTAAATTTTTAGAATCAATTTTAAATATTCGTCAGACATTTGATTCATTAGTGGAGTAATAATATTTGCAGAATTATTACGACAATGAGCACTTTCACTTAAATCAGCTAAGGGATTTAAACTTGCTGTGTTTGAAAACGACGAAGAATGAACTATTTCTTGATTTAAATTTGTTCGGGTATGACGTTTAATGTGTTTTAAAAACGAGTTTCGAAGCGAAAACTGCTTCTTACATTATTCATAAACACACAGAAAACTTTCAATATTTTTATGAAATATCGTAATATGTTTAACACAATCGGCACTATTTAAGAAAGAAATCGAACACGTTTTACATATAATAGCTTCCATTTTTAAAAAACAAATAAATTTTAATAATTCAAATATATGATTTTGGAGATCCTAAATTGTTTATCCCTAAATTTTAAATTCAAACTACCTAGTTATTACACTGCATATCATTAATAATGGTTGATACACTCGCTATTATTTCATCAAACTCTGTATTGATTTTAAAAATCCCTTTTTGAATAAAGTACCAAATAGACTTACTTATACTGGGATATTTGATAATTAGACCCATGTATAAATAGAAACAGCACTCAACAGCTTCCAAGGGATTAGAGTACAAATATCTCTCACCTGCGACTAAAACATACGCGACGTTGATTGGATTGCCCACAAAATGTATTTTAGGT
>OY856186.1:386561510-386736098 GCA_963693315.1 Diogma glabrata | reverse complement strand
GGAAAAGAAATAAAGTTCGTAAGCTGTTTAACAGAGCAAAAATAACAAATAATTGGATAGAGTAGCTCAACCAATATTTACAGTTAAAACGAATAGCTGGAAAGAGCTTTGCAATACGGTAGATATTCTGATGACACAAAATCTCTAGGCTCAATCTACAAACCAAATGGTACGGAAATCACTAGCTGCATTGAGATCCTATATACATTACTTCAAACCCACTTCCCGAACTCTATAGAATAGAGTACAGAAGACCATTCCAACGAAGATGCAGCACTTCTAGATCCTGCAATTAAAAGTACTGCAGATCTTTTAGCCAACACAATTTTCACCCTCAACAAAGCGAGATCGGCTATAGAATCCTTCAGTCAGTATAAATCTCCGGAGGTGATCCAATCATTTTTCCGGCATTCCTGAAAAAGGTTTGACCTTCATCCTTCCATATCTCGTACGTTTGTTCAAAGCAAGCTTTTATCTTGCTTACATTCCTCAGATATGAAATCAAATGAAGCCAAATCATACAGACAATCATACAGTCTTACAACTTTTCTATTAAAAACAATTACAAAGATGCTGGACTATCACATCCTATTCAAACAAAACCCTCTCAACTCTGCCAGTACGGCTATCAGATAGGGAATTGTACTGAATCGACGTTGCACAAAATGCTGAAAGAAATCGAGAGTACCCTAACCTACAAGGAGGCGCTTGTATGTACATTTATGGACAAACAAAGAGCCTTCGACAATATCCACTTCAATGCTATCATTGAAATGGCCACAAAGAAAAATATAAACACACATCATTGCGTGGATTGTAACGAAGCTATTATTCAATCTTCGTTATTGTTATAAGACTATTATTCAATTTTCGTAATTGTTATAAGGCTATTATTCAATCTTCGTAATTTGGACTCGCCCTGCTTTCCCACACGCATTAAATTTACATTGACAACAATTTCTGTAGTTATTTTCGTTTTTTTTAAATTTAATTTCTTATTCGTAATCGTCTATCGCAATAATTTCTGTTTAAATTTGTCATAAAACAATTGTGCAATCTCCCTAATTTGAAATCGCTCTATTTCCTAAAAGATAGGAAGAATCAATCAATAAGTTACTTCTCGTTTACTGTATTGTCATGAACTTTTGAACTTGTTTTGCTTCTTTTCTTTAAATACAATTTCGTGATCAATTTTTTTTTTTAAATCATTTCCAACTTTGATACAAGTTAGTTGTACAAATTCTTTAGTGGGTACAAAAAATTAACGAAAGAAAATACCCAAGAAACAAACTTATCGTTTTGTTATTGTTGGTGAACGGTCGTTAGTATAGTATAAATAGAACGCGTTAGATGGTTCCAGAGGGCAAATTTTTTTCGACTTTATGTCTAACAAGTTGACAGCTGTTTTTTTGGGTTTTTTGCTTTGGTTGACGTCCATACGTGGAATTTTTTTTGGTGTAATATTTTACTAAATAATGTTAAAAAAACCAAAGAAACGAAACCATAGATTAAATTATAATATAATGGTAAATATTAATTGTATTCTTTTGTAAAAATGATGTTGAAAAGCTGTGATAATGGCTGTTTTTTTTTAACTGTGATAAATGATAGTTGTAATCTTAACAAAAAAATTATTTAAACCCTGTGATATTATAAATTGCAAATACATGTGAAGAATAAAACAAAAGTTTAACAAAAAACTGTTACCTAATAAAAATCTGAAATAAATTATATAAATTGCTTGTTGAAATAATGTTACAAATAGGTGTGATAATGCAATAATACTTATATCTACACCCGAATCTTTGTGAAATTTCTGTGTGAACACTTGCATCAGGGTGAGGTGACCCAGTGAATGGGCAGGGAAGGTAAATTATAATTTACATCAGATACCTTACCGCATGCTACGGTTACCTCCCGTGTGCGGACTGTCTTGATACGTTTCCGGGGTAGCCATTTTTTTTGGTGTGGTTATACGTTGTCATCAGCATACCTGCTGGGTATTTCGATACATTTCCGGCAATAAAGAAAAGGAAGAACATCTCTGCCATCATCAACGAGTTGAATTGTGACAATTTTTACAACGTCGTCGTGATCCTGATTGCTGAACCTACCAATATATGAACTGGATGAGGATGATCGTCTAAATTGAACTACCGGAGTGGACCGGATCTGGACAAGCTATGGGGTGAGTCATTTTAAATATATGTATATGAGGGTGTGTATGTATGTATGAATGGGTGCGTGAGGGCATGTACGTGTACGTGTATGTACGGGATGTGTATGTGTGGGTGAACGATCCTATAATTAAAGCCTTGATTATTGCTTCTTTCCGTAAATAAATCTGCAGGTGGCAAATTAGCCTTGTAGGACTGGACACATAATATTTATATGTTTTTTTATCTAAATTTTAATTAGTGCATAATATTATGTGAATTAGTAATTTATTTGTAATGATTTATTGGTGGAAAATATGAAGGACAAAAATTACATAATTACATTGACGCAAAGAAAAACTCGACATAGCTTTAATGATATGGGTCCCATCGTTAGCAGGAACATTGCTGGACCAACCGTTTTGGGCTAAACTGTGCGAAGCAAACTCTACAAATAAAATTTTAGCTTCTATTCTCACCTCTATTTACATAAACTACTTCATATTTGTGGGTTACACATCATCAAATCAATTAGTTGTTTATAATCTCCCATTGGTAACGTAAATGGCATTATTGATGGGAACAATCGGGCTGTTGATGAAAAGTTTTGCATTTATATGATTAATCGGCAGTTGTGTGTGTGTGTGTGTCTGTGTATATGTGTGTGTATGTGAGTGGATGAGGTGTTAGAGCGTGTGAATGTGTGCTGTGAATTGTGGGGTTGGACGTGGGGATCGTGGTTCTTTTCATATGCGGGGGTCGCCAGAGTGTCTGTCTTTCATTTGCTTCTTTATTTCGTCCGTTCCTATCATGTTTTACCCGCACAATACCGGTATTTGTGTTGGAGCAGCAGGTTTTCTATGTTCGACCCCACTTACGGCAGCTAGTTTGGGGCTTTACCAATCTCGCTAGGTGCGCGGCCTGCTATGCCTCTTCGTTGATTATACAACGAAGCAGCGCTTCACAACAGGATTATAAAGATGCTACAGAGACGGAAGATAACGGCTACCCTAGGTGATTATTCGGTGACTGTTACTGCCTCTAGAGACTGTCCGCGAGGGGACGTGCTCTCTACTGCTTTGACTAATGGTACTGATGATCTCTTTACCAAAGTAAAGGTTTTGACTTCAACACTGTATAGGCTATGCCGACGACTTGGCAGTCATGGTCACAGGAAAACATGACACCATTGTAGCAGATCGAACCCAGATAGCTCTTAATTTTATATCAAAGGGGTGCAACAGGTTGTTACTATGGATCAATCCCCAAAAAACAAGTATTGTCGTTTTCACAAACAAATGAAACTTTAATTTCATTTCTCCTGTTTCCAATACAAACATCAAAAGAGGTAAGATATATAGGTGTGATTCTGGATGGCAAACTTACCTAAAAACTCCCACCAGTAATTTATCACCGACAAGGCAAACAAAATTTTCTTCACATGCAGAAATCGGTTTGGGAAAACATGGGGTCTTAGCCCAAAATGATACTTTGTTTGCACCAAAGCATTATAAAACTAATTCTAACATATGCAGTTTTAGTTTGGTGGCCTAAAACGCGACAAATAACTGCTCAAAATATGTTTACAAACATACAAAGGCTTGTGTGTCTTAATGCTACAGGTGCTTTCAAAACCACGCCAACTCAGCAATGGAGATTCTTCTAAAGCTTTCTCCATTGCTCCTACATGTAAACATGTAGCGGTGTTGCGCGTTCTAGACTGTAGCTCACAGAAGGGTTTAAGCCGTTCAATCTAACCGGATACCTTAAAATCCTTGCTGAATTACAGGTTGAACTCCATGCGTACCATATTTCGGATTGTATTACAAAAACAAAAAATTTAGACAGACACTTGGATGTCAAAGTATTGACAGAGAGTCTCGAAGAATTCTAACGTAGTGCGTTACTGGAAATGTTCCTTTAAACCACCAAACCAAGGCCAATTTTGTTAGGCCTTGTTGTTTCCGACAGGTGTAAATTTTGCTACTCGACGCGGAAACGATGGAACAATTCATCTCAACTGTCCTAAACTCTCTTGGCATGGATATAACCAACTTGGTCGTAGAAGACTAACACAAGACGTCACTCCAATTGAGCTAATTAATTTTATTAAGAGTCTCAACTTGGATCACGGAGTTCAACCAGTAACGGGATCGACAACGACTGACTAATAAAACAACCAGGATAAACACGATAAATTTTTATTTCCTAGTGCTATTTGAACTGTTAGTCTTAAGGCCCTCCAATAAAAAATAAAATTGTCATTTATAAACTAAAATACTTCCTCTTGACATGAAATACTTCCTCTTGACTCTCGAGAGGAGCACAATATAGGGTGTGTGACTTGTGTACGAATGGTGATCATCGTGCTATTATGATGACAGGCCAGGCATTGTTCTACTAATTTCCTCTGATAAAAAGTTTGTTTGAATTTTTTTTACTATCTTTTGTGACAAACTGTGCACTTGTTTGCTTTGAGGCCAACTGTTTCCAACAGATCCATGGCGAATTCTACCAGTCGTCTTGATGCATTAAATTCATCCTGGATGCTGGAGGTATTTGAATATTTTCGTTCGTTGGAACATTTTCAACATCCTGATTTATAGAAATAATTTCACTATCGATAGTTTCCGAACATGAAAGCTGCTGTAGAAATATTAGTTGCATATGAATTTTTATTCATTTTAATAAAATAATTAAATTTACCTTATTTTTATAGATATAAGTGCGCAATATTTCACATATAAACTGGTCATCACGCAAAGTAAAATTTATGGTCGCAGCTTTTTGAATAACAGCTGGTGTGACCAGTTTCACATTTTTTGATGTCCGCTTATGATTTTTGAGACCGTTCAAGTTACAGCACAATTTGAAAGGCATTTCTATTATTATCTTTTCTAAACGTTATGTCTTCTAAATATTTTTGAATATACTTGCTATAAGGCAATGCAATCAATATATATATACCCTTGAAATAGTTTTGACATAGGTAGAATCAGGTAATATTAGGTAGGTACAATTTAATATATTTTGATTGGATGTAAGCATTATTTGTTCCAAAAAACGGTTGTGGGCGTCATTAGAAATTTTAAATGTTAAAATTATGAGTCTCTAATGAGATTTTAATTAATAAAAAGGGGCTGAATAGACATTTTTTAAAATGAATAAACATTTTATAGACCCTTTTAATAATTTAAATTTCTTTATTTTACCACTTAACATAAATTTTTTTAATAAGTTTTTAACCATTTAACCGCACAGAAAATGGTTCAAATTTATTGTAGGTGTTAAAATATGAAATTTTTAATTTATTAGATCCACATTTAGTACAGGATTATTAACTTAATAAAAAAACACAAGTGAATTTTTCATATACCAAACTTTAAAAAATCGTAAAAAAAAATCCATATTGAATTGCTCACTTTTTATTTCTCAATTTCATAGCTGCATATGTTTACTTTAAAATTTGTGAAAAACAAAAAAAAGGGGGTTTTTTGAGATATGAGCTTTAAAGTAAACCAAGGTTTAACGCGCCGCCTAGCGTAAAAGAGAAAAGTTATTAATTTTAAGCTTACTTATTTCAATTATTCAATTATTTTCCTTTACTTACAAAAATATACGTAAGTCGGATAAAATTTGTGGCACCTATTCACAAAACATTGACACCATTACCAAAACTACGTGAAAAAGCCTCAAAAATTCAACCGAACATAACTCCGATTCAGAGTACACAAAAAATAAAAGCAGAAATACCTTTTTTCCTTTCGTCAATACCAACAATATATCAAAATTTCAGATTTTTAAAAAATAGTTGTTTTTTTTCGATGTACGTTTTCAAAATAATAGCCCATAAACAAATTAACTTAGAGTTCTTCCCTCCAAAAGCGCTTTTGTAGTGATGACACTGTTGATAGCTATGATCAAAATTACAAATTAACCTAACCTAACACATATACATATATAGTAGAATTTTTTTGCCAGCGAACTCTTGACCTATCTGCAACAAGAGATAAAAGATGAGACAAAAAGTAAAACAGAGATGTATTATTTATTTTGGGATAAATTTGTTTTCAAAACAATTATATTAGTAAAATTTCTACTTCTAGTTCGTACCATTTGTTTGTTGTGATATTTGTTTCCATAGGCGTCGCTATTTTTATTATAATTTTTTTTAATTATCGAAATTTTGTTACATTGCTTACAAAATCATTAATATTTTTACTAGTTTTTGGTTTTCTATTATAATTGGTTGAATTTCATTAGTAATTTATTAATTTTATGCGTTTGTCCATTTCCATGGGACCCCAATAGTTTTTTTTAATATTTTAATCGAGACACTGAATGTGCAAACAATATGCGCATGTGCATGCGCATGTGCAAACAATATGCGCATACGGCATAACAAACAAGTTTCGTGTGGCAAAAAAATTCTACTATGCATATATTTTTTTTTTGTTTTCTTTTTCTTTCTTTTCTTAATATTTTTTTTTCCTTTACACAGCTTTCGCCATTTTATAAAATAAAAATAAATTTTCTTTGCCTTGAATTACGGATGGAGACGTCGAGTTTTTCGCCAAACGATTGGAGGCAGCTCTTGCAAGGCTTATAAAAACATTGGCGACCCTAGACAACCGATCGTAAAGCTGCGTATGCGCACCCATGTGGGCCTCAGTGGTGAAAACGCCATCTTATGTTAGACCTTCAAAAACAGCCTATAGACCAGATAACGTTGCGCATATGCTGTGCTTTCTGCACAGTGTCTGTAATTGTTATTGCGAGTAGGATGCCGATCGATATTGCAGCAAAAGAGGTACCGGCTCTGTGTATAGTAACAGAAAGTGATAGTGGCCGACAAACACGCGAAGACTTCAACATGGACAGTCATATTGAATGAAAAGAAAAAAGGGAAGCTTCCACCAACGGAAGATGGACCTTCGTGATGATCACTGACGTAAAAGCATGGACAACAAGGCAACACGGTAACGCCAACCATCATTTGATGCAGATGATCTCAGGCCATGGATGTTTCCGTGAGAACTTATACTGTGAGGGAAAGGCAGAACCGCAGAGCAAGTGTTATTCGGCAAATAGAGAATGAGATTATCACAAGTATGATGAAACAACTAAGACAAGAGGAACGAACAACACTACGCAGCAAAACCAGAAAAACACAACACTATAATAAACGAGAGAGTACTACAATCAACCCCTGCCGTGCGAAAAGATGCCTTAATTGGTGGTACTGCAGGGATACAACAGGACCACTAGTCGGGAAAGTCGGATTCCTCGTGTTTTTGAAATATTTCATCTTCCTACGAACAACAAACAAAAAAAACATATATACAGCTAAAAGTAGCCCAAACAGCTTGAGTATAGGTCTTGAAACGTAAAGATATCATAAAAATTCCGATTTCGAAAATTCATCAAAAAACGATAACTTCCCATATCGGGAATTTAAAAAATATCATATTGCTCATTCCATGCATTCCATTTTATTATTAAAAATACCAAAATATTTTTATAACTGATCTGAAGAAAATCAAAAAATAAAACGATTTACAACTACACAACGTGTTCTAGGTAGAGCAGATCAAAGCAAATTTGAGAAAGTTTGATCTTCAATGGAACGGCACTTATAATCAAATCGGTTATGAAATAAAATTATTTAATTTAATTCAGACGGGCCAACGCTTTATAGAAATTATGAAGTTGATTCGGATTAGTTCCACCGTTGAGTTATTGCAGTTCCAAAAATAAGAAACATTAAATTGGCGAAGAAATTAATTCCGGCTGTAATAAAAAACATAATTTGCCATTGTCCTAAATTCTCCTGTAAATATTAATTTGATTCAAAATTAAGGTAACTTCAAAATTTAACATCAATTATACCTTATCCTTTACGACAACTCCTGCCACTAACGGTGAAATAATTGATGATATTGTTGCCACACAATTTGTTAATCCTATCACAATACCGGCGAAGTTTGGTGTAAGATCGATGTGATTTACCTAAAGGTGAACATAAATAAATAAAAACTTTCGATGATATTAATTACAAAGTACTGACATATATCGATACATATCCAGCACCTGAAACTGTGACTCCAGATGTTAATAACACCACAGCAATAGTTCTGTGATCTTCATTTACAAAAGCTATCCCTATTAGAATTACCATCGCTCCCCAAAACATCACAGAGCTAAATATTTTTCGACTTCTCGTTACGGTAACATAATTATTATTAATCAAAATATCTGATATAATGCCAAAACCTATTACAAATATGAATTTAAATACATATGGCAATGCTGATAGCAGACCATTGTTTTTTATATCATAATTCAAAACATTTTTAATGTATGTTGGTATATTTGTCAGTAAAAATGTAAATCCGAAGTCATTACAGAAACATGCTAAAGTTAAACACAGAACTGGAATGGAAGTTAATATTTTCTTCCACGGTATGACAAGATCACTGTGTGTTTTTAAATCTAAACCACAAGAATCGTTGATAAAGTTTGCTTCCTCAATTGAAATGTAGTTGATATCATTCGGTGTTTCACCTCCAAAACAAAACCAAAATATTGACCAAATTATGCCAGCTGCTCCTGAAACGTAGAATATGAATGACCATCCAATTGAGTCTGCTATGACTCCACTAATTGACATAGATGCTATTACTCCGATTAGCCCTCCTGCATAACAAAATGATAATAGCTGCCCGCGTTCAGGTAATGGAATCCATTTTGTTGCAAATATACCGAGACAAGGAAATAAACATCCTTGCATAATACCCATAACAACTCGAATTCCACAAAGAAGTTTCCATCCTCCAATTGATACACCGACAGGTGTTAATATTGTTAATATAGAAACAAATACTCCTGAAATTAGTAGCATCCATTTAACTCCAAATCGTTGTGCAAGGGGACCTGACGGAATTTGTGTCAATAAGTATCCCCAATAAAAACTGCTCAGTATGTAGGATTGTTGTTTAGTATCCCAATCGAACGTCTACATGGATAATATAATAATTACGTAGAAAAAGAGGTTTGTATGATATCTAATTTATATATTAACTTGAAATCTGTGATTAGAAGAGTTATCTACCATGGCAACAACTGCTACAGATAACATGGTACGTTGTCCGTATTCTATGGCCAGCAATGCAAAAAACATTAAAACTTGAAGATGTCTTACTCCATACATTTTTCCTATAATGAAAAGAAGCGTATAGCTTATGGGCTTATAGCTCAATAATACAGAATAATTTCCTTTACTTTGAACATTGGTTTCAATGATTTCAGTCCTCGAGCATATTTTTTCCAATTTCTGTGGCATTTTTTGTGAGTATTGTAAATAATTTCAATCGTATAACTTAATTTAATGAATACTAACGACGGAGGTTTTTACATAAAGGATATGTGCCAATCCTAAATTAAAGCTTTTTCTAATACTATTGTGTAACGAGCACATACATGTAAAGATATAAAGATACATATAAAGTAGGAATAAATATTATAATTCTATGCTAATTTTACATTTTAACTTTTTCTACGATCAAACTAGAAATAAATTTGAAATAAATTGATTAATAAATTTAAAAAAAACTACTAATAAAAGTATTAATAGTAGTTTAATCAATGAGTGAATAATGAAGTAGTTTATTCTCAAGCAAAAGTTTAAAATTCGAGCGAGGCACGAGCGAGAATTTTAATTTGCGAGAGAATAAAATTCATTATTCACGAATCGATTACAGTACTTTATTTTCTGACAAAGAATTGTGTATTATAAAAAATAAAAACATTTTCTTCAATTAAAACAATAAATCTTTATTGTTTTAATTGATAAATCAAATTTCTTAATAAAAAAACCCCGATGATAAAAAACGCCCTTCTCATACAATCAAACAAGTTCAACTAAACGAAATAAGAGAATTTAAATTAAAATTTGATTTTTGAACAAAATTTATCAAAGCAATTGTGATTATAATTTGAAAATAATTTTAATGAAATCAAAACAATTTGACCAATTGGAATCATACCAATTGAATAATGATAATTTTTTTATAGGAAAATTTTCATTGGACAATAGGTTAAGTTCATTAGGCTATAGGTTAGAAAACAATACAATAATACATACTATTATTATCGAAAAAACATACAAATAAAGCTGATATAATTAAATGGAAGAGAATAAAATAATTTTTATTTCGAATGAATTTATATCATTGTAAATGATTTGTTTATTGTTTTTGCATAGTTTAAATCATGGAATTTCCAGACAATAAATATTGTACATCAAAAAATAGCTATTTATGTATTAAGGGCGTAAAGTAGGTCTTTTTTGTTTGAGAGTGAAATTGCTCGAGGCGTTAGCCGACGGCAACAAATACTCGAAAGCAAAAAGATACTGTATGCCCGAATTATTTACAAGATTTTTTGTACGAATGAGATTCTGTATTATTTCACAAATTAAAATACATACATATAATTAGATACACAAAATAGTAAAATATTTTTTGAGAAAATTGTTTAATCCAAGCAGTTTTTCTTTTCATATTTATTTTCCTAAATTTCTATAGCAACCAATTTTTTTTAAATTTCTTTATTAATTTATTTAAAACATTTCGTTTTTCAGTTGTATTTGATCTATCGTATAGATAAGTATATTATTGTGTTTTGTAAGATATATTTTGAAAAAATCGTTAAATTCAAGTTTTTTTTCTTCTAAATTTGAGGCATTCAATTTTAGGCATTGTTATTTCAATAGGAAAAAAAGACCTACTTTACGCACAATTTTTGAATCGTAAAAGTGCATTTTACGGTTTACTCGTACAAAAAATATTTTGTGTGCATGTTTTGATGTGTGAGGGTGTGAGTGTGCTTTTTTCGCGTGCACAAAATACTATTTAGAAGAATGACAAAATTTTATTTTATTACAAAATTGGAAAGCTTTTGTGCTACAAAAAAAATATTTTGAAGAAATTCAGATACAATTTCGAAAAGATTTTGATTTTTACTTCGGTCTGACCTAAGTATTACATTCTCGATGGTTTTTTGGCATTTCTCGTTTTAGGACCTAACGATTATATAAAAGCAATATGCTTTTATCCAGCTTCAGCTACTGCCAATTGCCACTTCAGCTACTCCCAATATTGGAAAATATCAAGTTGTTGCAGGTGTCGTTTTTTAACAAAATGTTGTTTTTTAACAAATATTGTAGTCATTAGGGCAATGCTTGTTGAATTTTTATTTTGTGTGAAGCCGGGTCTCACCACTTCTAAATAATAGGAACAGTTGGGAAATATCTGTTAGTTGCAGATTAAATGTTTTTTTTTTTATAAAAGTTGTAATTAATGAACAGAAGTATTTGCTCTGAACGGAAAAGTATTGTGAGTGGTTTTTGATTGAATCCACTCCTTCGTCACTGATGACTACGTTCACTGAGCTGGATAATGTTTGCTTAGTGCAGACTAAATGTCGTTTTTTCCAAAACAAATGAATAACTTTTAAAAAGAAGCATTTATGCTAAATGGAAATGTTCCTAAGAAGTTTTCTGGACTTTGAAGTTGGAAAATATCAGGTTGGTTCATATTAAATGTCGTTTTTCTCAAAAGTTGTAATTAGTGGAAATAAGCATTTCGAGCAAATTTAGAGGTTTTCTAAAAAGCTTCGTGGACCAATAGAAATAGTTGGGTTTTTTTCTTTTTTTACGGCGGTAGTAAAATAACTTTCATATTTTTACGGTGGCAGAAAACGTGACGCCATTTTTTTCATATTTTTACGGCGGCAGCAAAAGTAACATAACATGATATTATGAATTAATAAAAATATGTCGAACAAGACCGATTTTGATTGGATTATGAATTGAAAATTTGCTTTGATAAAAAATTTTATTTTTTATATAATTTGAGCAATTTCACGAAGATTCAACAACGTTTTGACTTGACCATTTTTAATTTTGATTAGTTTTTGTTTATAGATAGTCTTTCATAAATAAAAAATACAAGTTCTCTTAGAATTTTTTTTTTCGACCAAGGGTCTTCACAGGGTGCCCCTCAATTTTTGTGATTTTGTGATGTGAGTGCATTTTGACGAGCGATGAGCTCAAAAAATAATCAAAATTAAAAGGGTCAAGTCAAAATTTCCCAAAAATTTGCTGAACTTGTCTGAAATTGCTCTTATACAAATTTAAAGGTTTCTTACTGTTTTAGATGTAATTTTAAATCATATTTATAAAAATGTTGATGTATTAAGGTTATTTTTTTTTTGTTTCGTTTATAACTGTCGGCCTCCCATTTTACTAAACACAACTATACTGCCGTGCTAAGCACAAAGGCCGTATCTTGCTTTTTTGTCAAAAATGAGTTATTCATCTAAGATGATATAATAACAGTCGATGGACATTTTTATCATATAATTAAACCATTTAATTAATTTTTTCATTAAAAAATTACTCTTTTAATTATACCGTATCTTTTTTTTTTTCTTTTTTTTTTTTTTTTTTTTTTTTTTTCACCATTTATTACGTGGATAATTTATTACGGGAGTTTGGTTAAGGTGAATTTATTATCATTTTAATATTTAAAAAAAAAAAAAAAAAAAAAAAAAAAAAAAAAAAAAAAAAAAAAAAGTAACAAACAATTAAAAATACGGGTACAACCTTCACAACAACCAGTTTACAATTTCAACAGTTCAAATAACTCAAGAAATCAAATTGTCTTCACTTCTTTTTTTTTTTATATTTCAACATTATTTTGGAACTTATTACTTAAAATGAATATTAGCTTATTCCAACAAATCGAATATGATTTCGGCACTGAAATCTCTACGTTCACAAAAAGATATATTAACAACTCTAGGAAATTTGCAAGAATATTAACCAGGAAACATTTTCTTTTACAATGTCGATCCAACGACATCATTCCGGACTTCATATCAAATCACAGCAAGCATCTGAATTTCATCGAATCAACTAATGGGCATGTAATATTTAAATTAGATAAATTAGTTAAATTAGTAAACAAAACACTTTTAAAACTAGAAATCATAAACACTTTCGGTAAATTAAACATGATAGAACAAGAACACCGCACCTTAAATAGTTTCTTAAACAGAAATATACCTCCCTATCTCTTTACCATAGTTCAAAAGATTCAGACCAACGCTTACATTCTTCAACACTCAAAGTACATGAGTATCATCTCTAACAAACTCCTAAATTTATCCAATAGAGCAGTAAAGATAGATTTCCAATTTAATCAAGATCATTGGTTTGTAAATCTCACAGATATCGAGTTCCCACCTGAAACATCTATTCTCCTATCTCTAGGTCCCAAATTTTCTATCCCGTATTCACCTAAAAACCTCCCATGTTTCGACCTAATAGCGGATACTGAACAAGTAATCCAAATGGGAAAGTTCAATGAAAAAACAACGGATATTATTCGGTTTAGGATAGCAAACCTTATTAAACACTATCAATTTTCCCACCGCAATCACCAACCCTCCTCATCTAACATCCTGAACAAATACTCAATAATAACCCAAAATTTCCTAAAAAACCACCCTGAGTTGATAATTCTACCGGCCGACAAAGGCAATATAACAGTAGCCATGTCCAAGAATGATTACATCCATAAATTAAATCTCTTACTTAGTGATTCGAACACATATAATGTATTAAAACGTGACTTAACCAATTCTCTACAAACTAAAAACAATGCTTTGGTCAAAGAATTACAAGATAAAGACTACATCAGTATCCAAACCAGAAAACATCTGACAATATATAATAGTAACCAACCAAAACTTTATGGTCTTCCCAAAATACACAAGGCTGAAATACCGATAAGACCTATCGTATCCTGGATAGGGACGCCAGCATACAACCTATCAAAATTTTTATCAAAGATTCTTCAACATATTTCCTCAGACACTTACAACGTAAAAAATTCCTACAACCTTAAAACCAAATTAGATTCAATAGATTTCATCCATCATGACCATCAATTAATCTCCTTTGACGTGGTGTCGCTGTTTACAAACATTCCCATGAACATCCTTTACGATATAATTCACAATCGATGGGAACAATTAGAAACAGTAACTTCCATCCCACAGGATTTATTTATAAGATTGGTAAAATTCTGCTGCGAAGATTGCAACTTTTTTTCATTTAATAACAAATTCTATAAGCAAACTTTTGGAGGTGCAATGGGTTGTCCTCTTGTCCCCATTATAGCTGATATTATAACGAATGAACTCCTCGACATCTCGATCCCCCGTTTGAATTACACGCCATCCATAATAGTCAAATACGTCGATGACCTTTTATTCACCTTACCACCTTCTGAAATTAATAATACCATCTCCACTTTGAACGATTTCCATGACCGATTAAAATTTACATATGAGCAACAGCATAACAACACATTGAACTATTTAGACATGACCTTACATTTAAATCCCGACAGTTCAATCGACACTAACTGGTTCTCGAAACCTACCAGTAAATACAGACTCTTAAATTTTTTATCCTCTCACTCATTCTCCCAAAAACGAAATGTCATAGTAACAACAATAGAAAGGACCCTTAAACTTAGTTCTGTAAAATTTTGGTCTGAAAACTGTAACATTATCAAACAAGGACTAACTAAAAACAACTACCCTTCACACCTAATAGATAAATACATCAACAAATTCATAATGACTCAACAAACTCTCTTGTCCCAACCTCCAACAGAACCCCAACCCCAACCCATGCCTAGTACTATACCAGAACTCAATTCACTAATATCCACTACTCCTTTATTATATACTTCCCTTATTTTTGTTGATAATTTATCAAACAAAATTGAAAAACTCTTAAACGAGTTTTTACCCACCAATAAAATTAAAATAACCTTCAGACCAGGAAACACGAACCATCAAAAATTTTTCACCAGACTTAAGGATTTAACTCCTAAAAACAAAACATGCAACACCGTCTACAAAATAAATTGTAAAGACTGTACTAGCTGCTACATTGGTGAATCATCCCAATATCTCGAAAAAAGAATGTACCAACACTCTATGGATTCCAAAAGAATGATGAATTCCCCAAGAACAATACCAAACGTAACAAATAGACTACCCACAGTTACTGAACAGCAAACCTCTCCTCCCGTTCCCACTAACAGCCCTATCTCTAATTTACTCCAACCTCCCCATAACCTTTCCCATCTAACACCAAATCCTCTTGATACCCCCAAAAGAGATTATACGACTGCATTAGCTTATCACATAGGTGACACTTCACATACTTTTGACTTAGATAATCCAGAAGTCTTATGCCAGGAAGAATCCCGTTCAAAACGTATCACCAAAGAATCCTTATTTATCCTGTCTTTTCCAAACTCGATTAATAAAAAATCTGACACTATGGGTATTGCCAAAATATACATTGACCTCATAAAACTAAACACTACATGAGTACTAAGCCACCTCATATCTACACCAAATCTCCAATTTTTCCTAAGCCTGTTTCACCAATATCCAATTCATGTAACCCACACACACTAAACAAGATAATAAATATTAAAATTACTTTTAATTTTAACAGTTTCATTTAAACTCTGACATTCTGTGATTAATACTAGTCCAATAACATTCAAATTTTTATCTTAAACGTGTATACACATTTTTAATTAAGTTTTTAAATTAATTTATTTTAGTTAAGTTATGTTAAGTTTTAATATCAGACAAATTTGGTGTTTTTTTGTGCAGTGTTTTTCAATAATGTTAATATTTCGTCCTAATAGTTCTCTAATTAATTTATTTTTGTTATTTTAAACCGTTCCTTACTAAAATCATTTTTAATGTCAAACAAAAATTATAGAATAAATATCACCACAATTTGCTAAACTCCAGTTACCTTCAATTGCTTATTACATGTAAGTTGTTATATATATATGTCTTACTAATATTTATCAGTTACATTCAGTTAGTTATGTCATAATTAATGTTCATATTTCTAGTTTCCTCCTAATATAAATTTACATTTATTTTTCTTTTTTTGTATACAGTATCTTGATAATGACGAACATAATCGTCGAAAATTTGATGTTTTAATAAATAACAATTGAGAGAATAACGAAATCAATCAAATCAATGTTTTTTTCAATATTAAAATGATAATAAATTCACCTTAACCAAACTCCCGTAATAAATTATACCGTATCTTCTTTAAAAGTATCAAATTTACTATTTAATTATCCAATAATTAATATTTTACAACAATAACCTTCTATGCTATCTCTCTGATTCAAACCAAAATTTGAAATTTTTTTGACTAAAAATATAGCTTTGATTACTTTGACTGTGAAACTTGAAAATTAAAAAGTGTTAATGGAGCCTATTCAGTAGAATCTTTTATCGAAAATTTCTGCTATTCTTTTATTTTTTGTATGAAATTTTACTGTCCCGTTATAAAATTTCATACAAAAAATAAAAAAATAACAGAAACTTTCGATAGAAGATTTGCCTGAATAGACCCCAATATCTCGAAATGTCAAAAATTCAAGATACGCCCTTTGTGCTTAGCACGGCGGTATAGACTCCACACAAAAAGTAGCACTTTAGCTCCTAATTAAAATATACTAGCACAAATATACTATTGTCCATTTTAGACTTTAATCTAATTTATTGAATACGCAAAAGCAAAATGTTTTTTATAAACAAAGTATATGATAAAATTTTTTATTGTTTATTCGATTAAAACTTTTGTCAAAAAAAAGATCAACTGTGGGTGACCACTTCAAGCTCGAAAAGATAAAACAATTAGTAAAATGGTAATATTATATGTCGCATATGCAATATCGTATACATAACTGTGATTAAGTGCCTATACATTTTCTTTATGCCGATTAAAAATTTTGATTAATACTTTTCAATTGGGAAATATGGCTCCAAAACAGGAGCTAAGCCTTTAAATTTAAAAAAAAATACTTTTCAATTTGTAAAATTATTTAATTAAATATGTATAAAACAGAACCTATAGGAAACTTTGCATAAAAGAATCACTTATTTATTTAACTTAAAACAAGAAAAGTAAATTTAGTTTTAAATTTTACTGGTTTGAAATTGATATATTGACTTTCTTTAACACAACGATTATATTAACCTCGTTCGATTTGACTGAAGTAACTAAATTATTTGAAACAACTAAAAAATTATATGGCAACGTTGTTAGTTTTTCATTAAATTCAGTTATTCCAGTCAAATTGAATGCACTCAGAAACAACTTGAATTGAGGTTGAAACAAAAGCAAAAATTAAAATTATTGATGATTCAGGTCATCGAAAATGGGCGCAAGTTAATACAAAGTACGTATAAGGAACAAATATTTAGGTAAAATATAGAAATTTCAAATGAAAGTAGGCAAACATATAATTATCGGTTGTAATACCACGAGTCATTGAAATTTTTTCGAAAATTTTTTGATTTTACGAATTAAATTATTTAGCAACACTGCGAATCAAAGCGCACAATAAACCACGAGTCCGAAGGACGAGTGGTTTTAGTAGTGGTTTGATTGAGCAGTGTTGCTTAAAAATAATTTAATGAGTAAAATTGAAAAATTTTAGACAAAAATTTCAATGAAGAGTGGTATTTAATGAGATAATTTTTTTTTAAATTATAATTTTGTTTAAAAGATAATAATTATTAGTTTCTAAACAAAGTTTTTTCTACAAATTATTCAGCTTATAAAAAATTATGTAAAATTGCAAATAATAAAAATGTCCGTTTTCATTCATAAATGATTGCATGTTTATGTTTATTTGTCAAAAATAAATTACAAATTTATAGCATTTATGCGCCTACTAAGATAAAATTATATTTCATTTTGTTAGAAGAAAAAATGACAACAACGAATTTTCATAACGACAAAGCAAAATTATCGACGACAAGAAGAATTGCCGACAGTAAAAACAAAGCCTACTGTTTAAATATCATAGTTTGTAGCAATGAAAAATAAAATTTCTGACAGCAAAAAAAAATTATCGCCAGAATTAACTCAAATTGTTTTATTTCAATTATCCTTAAACATAATTAACTTTTACACTAATCCACTTCTTTCTGTTATACCATAAACCTCACGACTGAAGCTTGTCTTTTTTATAATCTATTAACAAATACTTTATTTTCTATGATAAAAAATATGATAAAAGTAGTTGTGGGAAAATAAATAAATTTTTTTCAAATAAGTACTTCTAATCTAGTCAGAGAGTAGAATCTATTAGTAAGAAGTGCTTGATTATGTACAAAGAGGCCCATACACAGTCAGTTTTGAATGACAATCAACGTGATCAACATTCATGACTGACTGTGTATATAGATTTACCATCTTTTAAAATTTAAAAAACAGGACAAGATCGTTATCAGTAAATTAAATAACAAACTCGACTTCTATTTCTTAACTTGCCCTATCCAAAGCGTAATTAAGTATTTTCTTTAATTAAAACTAACAGTCAAATTCAAAATTACGGCAATAAGTCGTATATTTGTTTATACCAATTTTTTTAGTATCTACCGTACTCTGATTAAGTTAATCGGGAATAATTTTGAGACTTTAGTGACTGCCCAGAATGGTGAAATCTCATGTACAGCATAAAAGTTACTCAAAGAAAGTCAAAAATTTACTTAGATCAAGGATTTTGGATCATTTTAAGGAGTAGAATTCATGGGATAAAGTTAATTTAGCGGTAATCAGATCGATGTCATGTGAAAGGTTGATTGGAAAACTCAATTATAAATTTTATAAATAAATAAATTAAAATATGCAAAGATTATGGTATGGATAACGAGGATGAACTAATTGTGGAATCAATGCTATTTATTCAACTCTCTTGACATCAATATTAATCAAATTAGTTTTAATTTTTATAAATTTAACAAAAGTATATCTTAATGAGCAGGGCTGCGGAGTCGGAGTCGGAGTCGAAGAGTCGGAGTTGGAGTCGGGACGAATTTTCAAGTAGCTGGAGTCGGAATCGGAGTCGGAAAAATAATCAAAAAATTTGTCGACTCCGACTCCTATTTGAAACTAATATTCTGAAATTTTTTGTTTTTAGTTTTTTTGCGTAGTTACTTCGGTCTGGAAGACCTAAGTATTACATTCATGGGGCCAAAAGTGAAATTCTTACCCCCACTCTTTTGGCATTTCTCGACGTTTTAGGACCTACTGATTCTAAAAAAGCAAAAAAAAAGTATGTCTGTCTGCCGTCCGGCCGTCCGTCATTACCTATGAAATCTAGAAAACCGCTGGAGTGATTTCAAAATTTTTTTTTTCTGAAAATAGGTATACTCAAGGGACAGGTCCGAAAGGACGCTGTGTTCGATAACTGTACCGGAAGTGTGTCAAAAAAATCATTATGTGTGTCAAAAATAGCAAATTTGCATATTTTTGGCTTAAAACACGTTCATTTTAAAATTTAAGTGATTACGAGTAGGAACATTGAATTTGGAGAAATCTTGATGAAAGCTATTTGTATGTGAGATCAAAAACTAGATTATTGCATTATAAGTTTGTCAAAAAAATGTTGTCAAGTGTGTCAAAAGATAGATTTTAATTTATTTTTTACCCAATTTTTTTGGAATTAAATAAAATGAATTATTTATATGACATGAAATTTTATTATTATTATTGCGAATTATGGCATTATAATTTTGCCAAAAAAATGTGGTCAAGTGTGTCAAAATAAAGATTTCTATTAATTTTTTTAGCTATTTTTGAAAATTTGCTATTTTTTGGAAAAACATAAAACTAATTATTTGTATGACATGAAATTTTATTATTATTATAGAGAATTATGGCATTATAAGTTTGTCAACAAAATAATGTCAAGTGTGTCAAAAAACGGTTTCATTTATTTTTTTAGCCAATTTTTGGAAAAAAAAATTTGCTGTTTTTATGACGTAAATGTAATTGGAAATGAAATTGGACATAGAAAATTTTGAATTTGTTATAGTTTTTGAAATATTTTTGGAATTTTGAAAAAAGTTTCAATTTTTGATATTGTTATAATTTTTGCAATATTTTTAGAATTTTGGAAAAAGTTTGAATTTTTAAGAATTTTTGGAATATTATTGGAATTTAGAAAAAGTTTAAATATTTGATTTTATTCTAGTTTTTGGAATATTTTTGGAATTTTGAAAAAGTTTGTATATTTGATATTGTTATAATTTTTGCAATATTTTTAGAGTTTTGTAAAAGAATTTTTCGATTTTATAAATTTTGAAAAAGTTTCAATTTTTGGAATATTATTGAATTTTGAAAAATTTTAAATTTTTGGAATTTTGAAAAAAGTTTCAATTTTTGATATTTTTATAATTTTTGCAATATTTTTAGAATTTTGGAAAAAGTTTGAATTTTTAAGAATCTTAGGAATTCTGAAAAAAGTTCTGAAAAGAAATATGAATTTGTGATTTTGTAATATTTTCTCGAAACGCTAAATTGGAGGTTTTTGAATAGTTTGCTGATTGAATCTTGTTTTCACTAAATTTAGGCGAGGAAATAAAGCACAAAAAGAGGCCAAACCTAAGCAAATTGCCAGAGTAAGATGGATCGAGATGCAGTTTTTTGCATTCGATTCAGGAAGCCGTCAGAAAAGTTTGTGAACAGCCACTTTTCGGCAAAAAACCTCTGGAGTACCTAGGGGCCAGGGCGGGTTAAATACATCTCATCTCCTTGAACTTTCCATAAATTCAGCTCGAAATAGATCGAAGCTCGTTACTCGGGGATTTTTGGGGTCGTCTTTCCATAAATTCAGCTCGAAATTGATCGAAGCTCGTTACTCGGGGATTTTTCGGGTCGCCGAATGTTATGATGTCGGCGATGACCCTTGGAGTACCTAGCCCAAGTAACATTTTGTATATATTATAGTCACAAACTATTGTTGTTTTATTTACGGAACACATACTGTACTCAAAATAGGTTGCGGTATTTATACTTCTACAAAATATTGTTTCTGATTGCACACAGTAAAGCTACAGTGTAGTAGTAAACTTATAGCTTCGAATGTAACGTTTCTGATTATGTACTATGTAACTGTATTATTACTTCTACAAAATGACTACATTGTGTAAAGTCTACGAGAGCTTATAGCTACATTGTAAATATACTAAACGTTGGCCTTGTAAATGTATTTTTACATTTACAGATTAATTACAAAACTTTATTTTATTGAGAACTTATATACTTACCGTATATTTACGGGACATTTACATTAGGAATGTATTTATACTGTCACATAATTTGTACAGTTTTCGTATGTCAAAATTTTTTGTTTAATAAAAGATGTCTGTTTCCATCGTGCGATGATAAAGAAATTTATAGCCAGCTTTCAGTGATAGACGACTCAATATATTGGGCATCGAATCTTAAGTCTTAATTAATTTAAGAGTTACTTGTGATTTTAAGTTTCGTGGATTTAATTTCTAACCAAAGGATCCCCGAAAATTATTGCAAACACTTCAAAATATAAATATTATTTTGACGGGTAGTGGAGACCTTTGGTATTATGAGCTAATACCTTGGTTGAAGTTTTCGAATTTGGATCACTTAATTAATATTTCAGTTACCTTTAACATTGACGGCCTTCCCATTTTTTATAGCAAAAAGAATTTTGGTCGATTTTATGTATAACCGATCATTCAGAATTCGGAGACCATTTGCATTTTATTGTGGTCCAACCATGCCAAGCTTAGAACACTATGAGGCAAAATTTCGTAAGATAATTACAAGATACATTTAAACTTATTATATTTAGATCTGGCCGAATCGCTATGCCAGGATTACATTAACTAATTTATTGACATATGTAAATGTAAATAATTGTGTTATGTGTAGGTTCAAATGTACATAGTCTCCCACCCTCCGTTTATGTAAAAAAAAATTTTGGACATATACCAAAGTTAAGTGCATGAGGATTGCTTGTACCAAATAAAAAATAAATGTCACTTTTGTTTATTTCACAAATGTCAAAAGTTGTAAAAGGATTTATACAAAGCTTTTACAAAACGTATACAAGTAAATATTTGTAAAAGGAAGGTGTAAATGTAAATGCACAACAACGAGGCTAATACTAAACGTTTACATAATTTATACATGTAAACTCTTTGAATTGGAAGTTGTAATTGTATGATTATGTTTACAGATCAAACACATAGCGTTTACATTACGTTAACATGTTAACATTTTAAATATGGAAGTGTAAATGTAAATAAAATGTAAATGTATATATTCTGTGCACTCTCTGTATATCTACATAGGGCTAACTTGTATTTTAAAGCTTACAATTGGAAACTCAGCCATTTTTATGCAAAATTATTATTTGACTGTATTTAAAAAAAATAACAAAATACATTTAATGAAACTTTATTGGGTTTTATAACTTATGTTATAAGTATTTTAGAAAAACTTAAATTTATGAAAATAATAAAACAAATTTTATATAATTTTATCTCTCTAAAATAAAATGACATATAAAATTTTTTTTTAAATTATATTTAATAATTTATTATTTTTATGGCGCATTATTAATTTAAAAGTATTTCGAAAATTTAATCGAAATTTTATTATTCGTTTGTAAATTTTGACATCCAACTATACAAAATTAGTTATGCCAAAATATAATATTTGCATTTTATAAACATAAAATATATTATTGTATTTGTATATTTATTTAGATTTTTTGTTTACAAAAAATCATCTAAAACTTCGTATTAAAGTATGTGATTGTAACTTTTTTGTAAGTAATCCGTAGTGAAAAAAATCGCATACATTTTGCTTTCTGTAACACTACGTACGTGTTTGTAATCATACATAATTTTTACGCAAATTGATATCCGTAAACGTTCAGTAAAAGCCAAAATTATTCCCCAAAATGTATACGAAACACTTACTGAACGTTTACGGTACAGTTACCACTGTAACTTTACGATTACAGAGTATATGTACTGTAATAAATTTGTAAACAAAATTTGTTTCTTGGGAGGGCCCAGGGCGGGTATGTTGAGCTCATCTCCTGGAACTCTCCATTAATTCAGCTCGAAATTGATCGAAGCTCATTACTGGGGGGGTTTTTGGGGTCGCTGAACACGAATGTGATGTCTGCGATTACCTTCGGAGTATCTAGGGCCCAGGGCGGCTATGTCTAACTAATCTCCTGGAACTTTCCATTAATAAATAAGATTGTAACAGATGGAAACTCTTTACTCCAGGATTTGTAAGGTCACTGAAGTTCGAGCCCTAGGTACTCCGGGGGTCATCATCGACATAATATTTCTGTTCAGCGGCCCCAAAACCCCCCGAGTAACGAGCTTCGATCAATTTCGAGCTGTATTTATGGAAAGTAGCAGGAGATGAGGTGTATATAACCCGCCCTGGCCCTTAGGTACTCCGACGGTCATCGCAGACATCATATTCGTGTTCAGCGGCCCCAAACCCCTCCAGCAACGAGCATCGAACAATTTCGAGCTGAATTAAGATAAAGTTCCAGGAGATGATTTAAACATACCCGCCCTAAGCTCTAGGTACTCCGAGGGTCATCGCCGACATCATATTCGTGTTCAGCGACCCCAAAAACCCCCGAGTAACGAGCTTCGATCAATTTCGAGCTGTATTTATGGAAAGTTCCAGGAGATGAAGAGTATATAACCCGCCCTGACCCCTAGGTACTACGAAGGTTATCGCAGACATCATATTCGTGTTCAGCGGCCCCAAACCCCCCAGTAACGAGCTTCGATCAATTTCGAGCTGAATTAAGATAAAGTTCCAGGAGATGATTTAAACATACCCGTCCTTGGCCCTAGGTACTCCGAGGGTCATCGCCGACATCAAATTCGTGTTCAGTGACCCCAAAAACCCCCAAGTAACGAGCTTCGATCAATTTCGAGCTGTATTTATGGAAAGTTCCAGGAGATGAGGTGTATATAACCCGCCCTGGCCCCTAGGTACTCCAAAGGTTTTTTGCCGAAAAGTGGCTATGTTCACAAACTTTCCTGACGGCTTCCTGAATCGAATAAAAAAAACCGCATCTCGATCCATCTTACTCTGCCAATTTGCTGAGGTTTAGTGCTTTATTTCCTCGTCTAATTATGTTAATTTATGATTTATTATAATTTTCCGGCAACTTATTGATGTTTCGTGTTAGTTTTGTTATAAATTTCTAAACAGAGATTACAAAAAATACTTGTACTTTAACAAAGAGTTTTGTTTGATATACATCGCTGCCCAAAACTAAAACCCATGTCCTCATAAAAGTTTTTTGCCGAAAACTATATCAAAATCCTTAACCCAGACCGAAGTCTTGATATCTCAGAGCTGTGAGATTTCAGCCCCTCCATATTTTATTTTTTTTCTTCTACGCATAAAACAGAATTATAAATTATTTTGTTGTTACTATTCATTACGTCAATGTTGCATTGTGGTCATTGTCTACCTCGCGGTCGCTTACTCTCTAGTGAACTGACATTAGTTTTTGAAATATTCCAGAATAAAAACCGGCTCTAAATTGTGACCTATTTCACTTGTCTAATTAATGTCTTGTATATCTTGAGTTTGGTATTAGTTGAAACATACCATGATATACGAAGACGTTTAATCGAGCCGTTGTTTCAGTTAAGCTTTGATTACAAATATTAAAAGGATTCAACTCCGTTGATTCTTTTTTCGCCGCACATCAAATCTTTTTTCTTTAACGCTCTTGAAAAAATAATATGTTTGGTTTTATCATCATTTTTTTGCGAACTTATCACTCGTCCCAAGCGACTTGGACTCTCACTTCTTAAAGATTCACTTCCTCCAAGGATGACAATATCATCAGCGTACGCGATCATATGTACTGATTTTAATGACAAGACATTGTTGTTGTTGTATTTATATTTATTATAAATAAAAGTCATATGTTATTTTTACTATAATTATTATAGTTTATTTGAGACAACTTTATTTGTAAATAATACCAATTATTTAATAGAACAATTATCACTGAACAAGTTTGATTATTATAGATTTTATAATTATACACGTCTTGTATATAAGAAGACATGAAAGCAATAGGCCGGAAATAGGTACAACACTTATTTAGCAAACCGATGCGTTCGGTAAATACAAAATTATAGCTACTTCCGATATGCTCGCCTTACATTATGTAACACGCTCCTATTTTAATAAAATTTATTATGGAGCAATTCCATCCCAAAGCGATCACCTGTTGTCCATCAAAATTTTATTTTGCCTTAAACTATTTTCATTCGGTAGAGTATCGAAAATGGTTTAGTAAAACATTTTTTTTTATCCAAGAAACGCTTGGTTATCCTGTGCTGGTATGGTCTAAGATTTGTGCTTGTACGCGTATCTTGAAAATGCAACCATTTCTGAACGGCTTAACTGATTTTGACGGCAGTAGGCGCGTTTGAAAGACAAAATTTTAAAAAATCATTACTTGAGAACGAAAAATATCCTTCTTTTTATACTTGGAAACTAAATAGCTAATATATGGAAGTTTTTTTTTTAATGGGCAAAATTTCAGTTCAGGTTATGTCAAATGACAATTTTTCTGACCATTTTCCAATTTTCTCATAGATGTTCTATGAAAACATGCTCAGATAAATATTTTCCCTGAAACTACTACCTTTTTGCTTACAAACGCGCCTACTGCCGTCAAAATCGGTTAAGCCGTTCAGAAATGGTGGCATTTTCAATATACGCGTGTAAGCACAAATCACGATTTTAGGCCATACCAGCACATGATAACCAAGGGTTTCTCGAAACAAAAAAAAATGTTTTACCAAACTATTTTCGATACTCTACCGAATGAAAACAGTTTTAGGCAAAAAAAAAATTTGATGGACAGATTTTAGCTAAAAGTGATCGCTTTGGGATGGAATTGCTCTATGTATATAATTATTTAATTTAATTTAAATTTTTTTTTCTCATTTCAAATCTACTCTCTTATTATTTTATAAACTACAATATTTTAAATAATTTCAATTACAAATTTAACCTAATAGGCTTTTTAATTATTTCTTTTTAGTGTATTTTTCAAATTAAACTGTCTACTACCATTTGTATTAAATGTTTTACTATTGTCGTTTATCTCATTCTTATAGCGTTTTCTTTTCTCAAAAAAATTCTGCATTTTTTCTGCCCTCTTCCTGAAAGTCGCATTTTTTTCGTTCGTTTCTAAAAAAAAGCCCGACCTGTAAAATTAGTCGTGTTCGATTCTAAAAAAATTTTACATTTAAAATGCAAAAAATATAGAATTTTTTGACCCGTAAAATTCGAAGGTGCAAAGAATTCTGCCTTGTAAGTGCTACCAACTGTAGAAAAAAATTGAAATTTTTTTTTGTTTTGAAATTTGTCAGTTAATAATTTGATATTATTATTCGACTCGTGTAAAAATCGAAAACGCTTTCGGCGTATTGAAATCTCGTTTTCGGCAACTTATGAGACTAGATTTTCACCAGGTTGAAACTGCAGCCAAATGTGTAATAGGTTGCTGTGCATTGCATAATATCTGCATAGACAAAAGTGACACATGGATCACAGAAGAAAGTCTCGAAGACAATAATATACCAACCACAGATTTTGATGGTTCAACAGACAACGCTAGAGATAATTTGTTGGCAAAGCTTGGAAAAGATAAGAGAAATTCTATTAAAAATATCATTTGTAACACTTAAATTTATTATTTATAAATAGCTCTACGTATTTATCTAAATAATTTTGTAGGATTGCTTTAAATTCATATACTATACATACATACTTTGACATTTCTATTTTTTGTATGTGATTAAATAAAAAAAAATGATAAACATTATAAAAGGATTATAAATTATAGATGAGTATTATACATAGTCACCTCAATACTACAACTAGGTAACTCTAATTTTCATGTTTTGATATATATTTAAATTTTAAAAATTTGAATTTGCACTGATTTTCGACTTTTCTTGTTTTGTTTTTTTTCTTATAACCTTACAATTTAGAGAAGTCTTGTTCGACAGGATTGTGCGTAAAACCATGAAGAATATAACAGGGTACTTTTCCCCAAGAATGATGATTTAGGAGTTACCTAGTTGTAGTATTGAGCATTTCATACATTGTTGAATTTAATTCTTTTCAGCAATATTAAGGAGCAAACTTTCTACCCGTAAAACAATTTTGGAAAAAATGCATGAAATGTGCACTAACTGTACATGACACAATATGTCTGTGCACAAAATTATTTACAACACATGTCATGTACATGATGTGCGCCATACCATGCACATGTCGTAAAACGCCTTAGCACATATATGCACAGACATTTCAGACTCATTTGCATCAAATGTGCACTAAAATGTTCACAATATGTTCATTCACCGCTTTGCAGCAATGTATGAGACATGTTGACGGCATGTGCATCACCAGATTTACAGAAAAATCGTATTTTGTTCAGGAAATTTTCAGGTTAATTTTAAACACAAATGCACCACTTGTGCATTTACATGTTCACGATGAGTTTACAAAATATACATAAATTTTCTGTATACTTCTTAGAAACATGTTTATGACATATTACAAAATATCAAATAAATTCATTAATAGAAATATCATAACCTTATACTAACCAATGTGTAGTCATAACAGAGCCGCTCATAGTCTTTAAGCCGAGAAGCGATAACTACAGTATATAATTTTTTAAACTATGTATATCTTAAATGGTTAGAACTCTAGTGAATTTTAACCAACTGAAATTTATATATTTCGTACACAAGTATATGCGCATTTCGTCTACATGTATATAGGTCATTTCGTAAACATGTTTCATGCGAGTTTTATAAACAAATACACAACTATAAAATTACACGGTGAACATTTGTATAAAGTAAACATGTATACATGTATACAAAATGTGCATAAAACATTTTGTTTAAAGTTCTATGCCCATTTTGTAAACATGTTTACATGATTTAAAAATGTTAAATTAAAACAAATTTGTATGACGTTACTACTCAAATATATTTATACTTCAACTAAATTTTAAATATGCACTAGAATATTTCCAAAAAAGTACAAAATTAGTCAAAATAAAATGTGCACGAAATGTGCACCTACTCGTGCACCATGCACATGATGTTTGTCGGGCTAATCGGTCTGCTTTTTCCATCTTTTCTCGATGTCTTCGTTCCTTAGCTTCTTCTCGTTCCCTTAGAAATTCCAACATACTTTCTTATGGTTATTTTTTCTTTCTTATAATTTCTTTAGATGTTGTAGCCTCTTCCTTTTTTGTCTTTCTTACAACAGCTTGGCTGCTCATTTGAACCTCTGGTTCAATGGAATCATCGAGCTGATTGATAGCTGATAACTCATATTCAAACTCTATTTTAGCCCTTTTTGCTCCGGTACTGAAATTTTTTTTTTTAAACAGACTTAACAGCGCTTGCTCACACTTCCAGCTCTAATTATGTCATATTTAATAACACAATAAGAGCCTATCAACCATACAAATATCCATGTATAAATACACAACGTGTAAAAATACATACATATATACATGATTGGAATAATTTCATATCGCTACTATGAATTCACCTTGTCACAGACAAGGCTCGGTTGTAGTGTAGTAGGACGGAAGCGAACAACATGCAAAGAAGCCACAATACTTAATACAAGTAGAAAGGATAAAATAAAATACGCACACGTGTAAAGAGAAAAAAAACCCGTTTATAAACACAAAGGCACAAAGGCACTTAAAAAAAAAAATACAAAAATCATGCAAAAAAAAAAAAAAAAAAAAACAAAAGTCAAAAACAAAAAAAGGGAAGTATTTTATTTGGCGTATGGCTCTTGCTGTTAACTTTAAGAATAAAAATAAAACTTAAAAATAGGTAGATCTTCCTATGAAGTCCACATAAGACAAAACATGAATACACATTAAAATGAGCTTACAATCGATTTGATTGCGCGTCATTAGTTAAAAATCAAAAAGTAAAATATTAAAATTATAAAAAGATATCATGCAGAGAGCACTTGTCGAGTTATCAGTTATCATTGATTCGAATAAAGTAACTGTTTTAACTTATATTTACTGTGATGGAAATCGAAGCTTTGAGCATTTTTATTCGCGTTCTGTAGCATTCTTGTGATAGGCTCATTTCTACCATAATCTGTGCGATGGAAATCAATTCTGAATAAAGAAACATACCTAGTTGCGCGATAATTAATATTAATGTTTATGGATTCTAAAATTGAGGAATTAACTACACCAGCCAAAATTTGATGGACAAAAATAACGTCAGCTATTTCACGACGTTTCTGCAGACTGTGCATACCAAGAAGACTAAGTCGATCTAGATATGGAGGCAAGTTGTATGGATCAGCCCAAGGAAGACCTCTAAGTGCAAAACGCACAAATCTGCGTTGGACAGCTTCTATTCTATTGATATGTACGTGGTGATAAGGTGACCAGACTTGAGAAGCATATTCAAGCAGTGGTCTAACGATGGTTAAATAGAGAGCCCTGGTGACATAAGGGTCAGAAAATTCTTTGGACCAACGTTTAATGAAACCAAGTGCTGAGTTGGCCCGACTAACAATGTTGTCGATATGGGATCTAAAATTAAGCTCACTATCACATAAAACGCCTAGGTCTCTAATTAAATGCACTCTTGATATTATTATATCGCCATTGATAGTGTAACTGCGAGTAGGTAGTTTATATTTTTTTCTGGAAAATGTAATCGTCTGGCATTTAGAAACGTTTAATTCTAAGAAATTTTTGGTGCACCATGTAAAGAAATTATTTAAATCGCTCTGTAGAATATTTGAGTCCAAGGTTGACGAAATATTACGGAAAATTTTCATATCATCAGCATATACTAAAATTTTAGAGTTTTTAATAACAAATGAAACATCATTAATAGCTAAAATGAAAATCAGTGGTCCTAAGTGACTACCTTGAGGTACCCCTGATTTAGCCATAAAAGGCTCAGAGAAGGCAGATCTGAAGCGGACAAGATAATGTCGGTCTTTTAGATATGAACTAAACCAATTTACAATATGAGTTGGGAAACCTAAAGCGCGAAGCTTAAATAATATTAATTCATGTGACAATTTGTCAAAAGCGTGACTAAAGTCAGTAGCAATAGTATCTACTTCAAGACCTAATTCCATGGACTTTATGGTGCTAGAGACAAACTCGGTGAGGTTAGTGGTTGTAGATTTCCCTCGAAGAAATCCGTGCTGATGCAATGAAAAAATCGGTTTACAACAAGAATAAAGATAATCAAAAATTACACTTTCAAATAATTTTGGAATAGACGATAGTTTGGCAATGGGCCTATAGTTTACATTGTCAGCTTTGCTACCCTTTTTATGAACGGGTACTATAAAAGAACTCTTCCACAAAGAAGGAAAAATGCCAGAAGAAATGGATCTTTGAAAAAGCAAGGTTAAAGGCTGTGCCAAACCATCAATGCATTTTTTTAAAACTATTGCAGGTAGCCCATCGGGACCTGAAGAAAAGTCGTCCCTTAAATTATTGATTTTATCTCGAACTGATTCGCAGTCGATATTAATTGCCATTAAAGAAGTTTGAGGAGAGTTGCTTAAATAACTGAAGTAGTCTTCATCAGGTTCAGAGGTATTTTCTGAAAATGCTAAACTGAAAAAATTTGCAAACAAATTGGAAATGATTTTGGGATCATTAGAGGAATTATTTAAATATGTTAACGTAGGAGGATACCCATCTGTTTTTTTTTTACTATTAACGAATTGCCAAAACCGTTTAGGGTCACATATTAAGTCGAATTGCATTTGATGAATATAATCAGAATATAGACTCTCACAAAGTACAGAAAATTCATTGTAGGCATCTAGATATTGATAATAATCAGACTGGGATCCAGAAACCAAATACCTGTTCCACAGCTTATTTCTCCGATTGCGCAGAACCCGAAGAGTCCTGTTATACCAAGGAGGAGATGAAGAAAAGTTTTTATGTGCCGTAAATGGGACACATTGCAGAAGGCATTCGAAAATTTTGTTGTAAAAATTAGAGCAAATTTCGTTAACGCTACTATCAGTTTCTGATATAAAATTAAAGTTAATGTTGCTAATCAAATGATTAAGTTTAATGAAATCTGCTTTTCGAAAATTAAATTTATAAGAGTTTTCTGACTCTACGTTATTATTACCATTCTCAAAAGAAAAAACAAGTGAAAGTGGAGGATGATAATTATCAATAATGGACAGGGTGTGAGTACTTTCTGAAACAAAACAATTATTTACGTTACTAGTGAAAATTAAATCTAGCTGTCTATTTAAATTATTTTTAACATCACTGATCTGCAGGAGACTACAAGCCAAAAGGGTGTCAACAAATAATGTTTCCTTTGCGGACGAAGCATTACATGCAACAAAGTCTGTTTCACCCTCCGACGGAATCCACTGCAAACCAGGGAGATTAAAATCACCACAGATAAGCAAATCATCTGTGGTATTCAGTAAATTATTTACGAATTCCACCGCGTTTAAAAACTCTTGGTATTTCTCGATAGGACTACACGGACGGATATAGCAATTAACAATATATATGTTCCCTCGTCCCGCATTTATTTTGACACATAATAATTCCAAGTGTTCAGTGCCAGGAATACGAAACAAAGAACTGTCATACACACTACGAACCGCCAAAAGAACACCACGACCCAACGATTCTGAGCCATCAGAGTCACCATCGCGTCTAAAAACATTAAATTCAGATGAGAAAAGTTCGTTGTTATTAAAAGTATTATTTAAATTAGTCTCGGTTAATGCAAAAACATCAAATGGTAGCATCTGAGACTTCAAATAAATACCTGAAACCTTAGACCTAAGTCCCCTTACGTTCTGATAGTAAAGGGACAGGCACTTTAGTTTTTTGGAATCTCGTTAGATGGTAATGCTACTGTATTTGCTCTGTGCCTACAAACGAATTCCTGAACGAAAGTATTACTAGGCCAGGTTATTGGAGACAATAGACAATCGAACATGACTTCTGGAACACCGATTTTAAAGGACGCAACACTACTACCAGAGCTTGTTATTTTTTTACATTTAATCAATTTAAAATCCGTATCGTTGAAGTTATTATCTCGTAGTTTAGATTTGATATAATCAACGACTTGATCGTTTGTAGACGAAAGGTGAAGCCGGGAAACAAATATTTGCTTAAGAGGGGGTACAACGTTAAGAGTAGGAGAGGAAGGAATGTTAATGGGGTCGGAATTGGTGGGACCAGGGTTGCGAACAATATTATTAATTAAAGGGTCATTAATAGGGACAGAAACACATTTGGATTTTTTGCGAAGAGTTATATTTTTGAGAGGGTCAACAATGGGCTCAACATTAGGAGGCAAGATGTCAGATGGGGTACAAGCTTTTGTCGTTGATTGGATGGAAATTTCTATAGGTGCAACCGAAGTCGTATCAAAGTCAACTATTGTGACATTAGATTGAGGAAAAACGGAAAATTTATTAAAGAGATCATTCGTGGAAGAAAAATGTTCAGATACATTAAAAAAATTCTTAATGACTTTTTCGAATTCTTGACCTACACGGTTCATATTCCGAGCTAAAACACCTAAATTTACTTTCCTACAATCAATACAGTACCAACAAACCCCAGAATCAGCTTTATTAACAAGCTCAAATGTGGAAGCTAAAACACCGACACATTTAGGATGATAGAGCCTTTCACAAGTTCCCGAGCACATATAAAGTACATCGGATTTAACTGAGTTACATACCTTGAAATCACAGGATGGCATAATGAATGGTAAAAGACAAACTTTTTTTATTAAACACAAAAAAAAAAATAAAAATAAAAAACTGTAAGCACCCTGTAATTATAATTAATTTTTAAAAGGCAAAACAATGGGCCTTTCTTCAGTTTATTGCGATTTGTTTGCAATAAAAAAACACAAATCACAATGAAATAACAACAACAAAAACTAATTGAACTTGTTGGTTAGGTTAGGCATGTAGCACAAAGAATTACTGCTATTTGCTTATATGTATATAAGGACTATATGTAATTTTTTTATTTGTTTGAAAATATGAATTGATTATTTAATTATTTATACCCAACTCAGCCAAAAAAAAAAAATAAACAAACATTCTAAGATTTAGATTTAGATTATAAATAAATTAAATTAAAAATTGCACAAAACTTCGATCACCATTAGTTGTAAACTTATTTAAGAAAAAACAAGAAAAAATTAAATTCAAATACTTTAATAAAATTAAAATTAAAAAATTAAACAAAAACAATCACGATAGAATAAACACACGTCTACTCAACTTCGTTGATAACTGATAACTAACGTTGATAACTGATAATAAATTGTTGTCAACAGCCGATTTCTTCCTTTTCAGCACTGTTTTAAATCGCTGTTCGCACTGCTTCCAATTTTTGTTTCCTACATCGTTTGCTATTTGCTCCCACATATCTTTTTTTTTGAATTTCATTAATGGCCCAATTTGCGGCAAATAAGCCGCAAATAGGTCTAGCAATTTTTTGGTTTCACCATCGGACCAAACTGAAAGTACCAGAAACAGTTGAATTAAATACTTATTTACATATACACAGTCCACCTGAAGCAGTCATGCTGAAAATGTACTCAAGAAGTGGAGGATGTGACTTTATTCAAAAACTGCAAACCGGAGAAAAATATTTAGCCATAACGTTTATGAACCTCATAATGCCATCTTTAAATGGTCATTCCGGTTTGCAGTTTTTAAATCTATAAATCAATCACACAATTTTCTGCATACTCACTTCTTGGGTCAATTTGAAACAATTTATTCGGATTTGGCAATATAATCGGATCTTCCGCTGGCTATATCTCCGAAGGCTATATCGGATCATGAATTTAAAGAAAAAAAGGACAGTATGCGTCGTTAAACTTACGGTTGACTGTTTTCGTATAGTCTTCATTATTTTCCACAGAATTCAGAATGGTTTCATCAAAAAGATATTCTATAAAATTTTTCACGATTAATTAATTTATTAATTTTTATTAAGGATTGCATAAGATGCAGATATTTACCTTCAAACATGATTTCCTGGTCATACATTTCAAGCGTTGACTTTTAAATGGAACAAATGTTTTGACTTCGGCAAAAACAATTTTTTAAATTTTAAGTTTGAATAAAAAAAATATGTCAAATAAACAACAGTGTAGCCAACATCTAAACATTGAAAAAAATGTTGCATTTTTTCTGATCTATTGTAAACTTTAACAGGTCAACATTTTTTGATTTCAGGTCAAAATTCAAAAAATTCTGCATCTTTAGAGGGCAGAATTTTTAGTCGAGAAAAGAAAACGCTATTAGTTTTTAAATTGGCCTTATCAAGTTGAATCTGACTATCTTCATTATTGATCTTAGAACGTCTGGTTTTATTTAAAAATCTATTTCGACGATATATAACATTATCTTCCGATAACAACTTATATGATCTTGGACAATCTTTAATTATCTCAATTATCTTTCCTTTGACCCAAAATGAATTAGGAGTCTTTGTGAAGTAAACAAGTTGTCCAACATCCCCAAGTAACAATTGACTCGGTAAATTGTCATTCACAGCTAAAGCTATGCTGTGACAACGTCTCGAAATCCGAAAAACTATACGAAATAGTTATAAAAGGTAAATAGCTAAATCATTAGTTTTGGAAACGTTGTGACAGAAAACAAAACAGCTAATTCCCTTATATAGGTAATATGTGTTCATAGCAGTAATATCATTATTTTCGTAAAATCAAAATTGTTATGTGGAAAGCAATTTTGCTACTATAGTCAAGTATTTATGCGTTAAAGTCAAAACGTTTTATTATCGTTTTTGTATAATTTCAAAGTCAAATCCCAATTAATCAGCTTAGTTCTTTTAATAGCAAGATAGCTGAAAAAGATGAATACAATATAATTTAGACTGTATTGTTGAGTTTGAGCTTTCTGTAAAGCAAATTCGCTGTGCACTCATATTGTCAATTAATTTCATGCTATGAGAATACGTCATGTATATTTTTCAAACCATAAAAAAATTATTTGGTTTTACTTGGTCGGCTGTAACAGTGCACTCGATATTATTTTATATAATGGAAAATAAAAATATAACAAAATATAATATTTTAAATCATTAAAGAAATATACACGCAGTTCTACATTTCATAGAAAGTCCGAGATCAATACTGAACAGCTGAAAATGGAACCTTAATTAATTACGAAAATTTGTGTATTAACGTTAAACGATTGACATGTGCCAATTACACTGCTAGAAAAATAAAAGTATCACAACAACTACAAGCAACAAAGTATGTAAACATAAGTAAGTTTTTTTTTCAAAAATGTTTAATTTAATTTGATAACGAGTATTATTTTATTCTATTTGTTTTATAGATGAGAACAATTTAGTTTCCAATAAAAATTGTGATACTGATTTAAAAGAGAGCAATTATGGCTTTTTCAAGATATCTCTACTTCAAATACCAAAACTTTTAACATCTGTAACCTCCATATATGATCAAAACGAAAAATTCGGATATTTCCTTAATGATAACGAAGACAAAGAAGAAGAGAATACATAAGACTTTCTCGATAAGATAAAAATATAGGCAGTATCGTTTATTATTGCACAAACTGCTTTAAAGGAACTGCTCTTAACGATGTATAACCAATGCCTTAAACAAAATAAATTGCAACCACTACAATGTGATGCTCGCACCTTGTTTAATACACCACAAGATTGCAAGTATAGTACCATTGGCTGGTGGTTTGTATTGGAATCGAGGTGTTAAATGTTGCTTAGAATCTTATTTCAAATCCTTAGATAGTTCAATTTCCATCAGTCTAAGTATAAATGTTGATGGAGTTTTTATTTATAAAAGCTCAAAAACTCAATTTTTTCCCGTTCACTTCGTAATACATGCGAGATCGACGATTTTGTACCGATGGTTGTAGGGAGTTACTGTGGCAATAGTAAACCTTCTTCGGTGAACAACTATTTGAAAGGCTTTGTATATGATTTGTAAACGATCTTGCAAAACGGTATGATAATAAATAATAGCAAAATAGATATTAAAATCCGTTGCTTAATTTGTGATGCCGCAGCTGGTAGTATAATCAAAGGAAAAGATGCTAATCGAAAACAAAATGAAACCAAAATTTCGAAAGCTCAATTAGCTTTGTCACTTATCATGGATGTCTTAACTGTTGTCATCGGAGAGCATGATAATGCCTTATATGCCTAAACGAACTGATTATTCCTTTCGCCAGCAACTAGACAAACAGCATCACAAATTCAATTCAGCACTTCTCTGCCTTCCTATTAATATGGTAGATGATGTTATCGTATGTGATATGCTTCATCAGCAGCATATTGGTATTATGAAAAAAACTTTGTTTTATCAGCCAAATTCTGTAACTGTGAAGTGGTGAAGTGTTAAAAATTTCTTCATTTCGATTTTATCATTAATTTTTTATCATTATTCCATTTTTGCGATTCTAAATGCGATTAGAGTGTTAAAAAATCTAATAGCAAGCCGCGCACTGTCAAACGTCAAATATACATAAAATTAAATGTTTATTTTAAGTTTCAACACAATTTGAACGTAAATTTTTACAAATTTAGATATATATATATTTTTTTTTTTTTTTTTTTTTTAATAAAATGTGTTGTGTAATAGGGTTTAGAATATGTGTCACAACAACACATAAATACCTTTTAAGACCTAGGTCTAGACCTGGGTCCCACAACAACTGGCGTTCTGAGGTGTAGATTAACGCTTTTTTTAAACATCTGTGGGTTGAAGCCATCTGAGACTAAGTGTTCCGGCAAACTATTCCATTTGTACGCAGTTCGGACAAAGAAGTCTCTCTGCGATCTGCCAGTATGACAGCGCGGGATCTTTACCGTTTCACTGGTTGCGGCAGCCGATTGCCGAGTGGAACGGGGGTAAGAATAAGTCTGAGGCATGATGCCGCTGATTTCATCTGAGCACTGCTGATGACGATATTTGTAAAAAACAACGAGGTCAGCAACAGTGCGACGATGTTGTAGGGAATCAAGTTTTGATGTCAAAGTTCGATCACCTACAATTCGTATAGCTCGCTTTTGAACAGAGTCCAAGAGGGCCAAGATGGAAACAGAGGCAGCACCCCAAACTATTTTAGAAATTAAATTTGTAAAATTAATCTGCATTTAATTTATAAATGCAATTTTTAAAAATCAAATCGCATTGACGTTTTGCTGTTTTTTGACATAATGTCAATAACAACAAAAGAAACGATTTCATTTCATTGCCAAACAAAACGTCAGTGTTAAAGTTATTGTTTTAAAACTTCACTCACTTAGATATTTTTGCGGTGAAGTGATAAAAAACTTATCACATCCCCACTTCACAGTTACAGAATTTGGCTGGTCAAGAAAAGAAAATGGGGTTTAATTTTTCACGATGGGATCATCGACGCATTTAGGAAGTATCAGCATATTTAATAAAATGCACTTTGACATTGGGCATTAACCGTTCAGTTACACCACTTGAAAAGAAAATGGCAATTAGAGCAAAATTACAGAAATTACAGAGTTACAGCAAAATTTGTATATTTGCCCTACAAAACGAAATTTGTTTTCATTCCATTGCTTCACACTTTATAAATCATACTATTTAAATATCCAACTATTCAATAACGCATACCATTGAATGTTGCTGTAAAAAATTAAAAACAATGTTTATAAAATTATTTATTTCAAACAAATGAAAATATATTTTCTTGACAAATTCATATTATGAGTTCATTGGTTGAGAATGTCTCATGACTAGCCAACAGACTTGCATTCTGATTTTAAGTTCTCTGTAGAAATAATTGATGATCTACATGAATTTTATTTAATAAACAACAACTACGTTTTATCCTCTTTTTCACATTTTCTTTCACACAAAGCAAAACTACTTACCACAAAACTAAAAAGGCCACCTCAACGAAAGATTGCTTACCTTAAAACAATCCGTGAAAATGCTTAACATATAACAATTTTGGTTCTTAGGAGGACAACGATAGGCCTCTAGACAAAGCATTATAGTTATTAAGGGCAATGAATATTACTTATTTTCTAAAATGTTATTAACGGTAAGTAGTTTTCAGAAATGATAATATCCCGTTATGGTATTAATATTTTGAATGCAATTTTCCTTTTAACTACGCAATATTTATTACTAAAGGCAAAGATGTCATTTATTTGCTTATTTCCCATCTAAAGAAAAAGCATTTTAGCTGTAAAAATGTTGACTTTAGTATAAATAGTAAAAAGGATATCAATTTATCTACATAGCTGTTATACATATTGCAGACATATTTTAATTCTATTTGTTATGCACAAAAATGGCTGCCAAATTAAACGGTACGATATAATACCAAAAAAATTGTTTTTCTGAATGAAAACACGAAAATAAACGCTTATAATTTGTAGTTTGATTAATTTTTTTAAAGATATTATATTATAACATTACATTTCAAGTACATTTCAAGTTGATGAATTTTTTTTGCAAACAAAAATTTTACGACAAATTTTAAATTTTATTTACTTATTAAATATCAATTAATTTGTTGCCGCATATTAATTATCTGAGGTAACTTTAGAAACTGCCCGATAAATTTATTTCTGCAAGTGTTTTTACGTTTGGAACATGCAGAATCTAAATCAATAATTATTTAACATATAACTTGGCCATCCATTATAAATACAATCAAAAAAATTATGTAGCATTAAAAAACAAAGTAATTAAGTTATGCAAGATCATTTTTATAATCAAATTGGGGGAAAAAATATACGAAATTGTTATTTTTATAAATTGTGTTTTTAAAAAATCAGTTTAGATTTTCTGGTTAATTTTTCTTTTTTCAATCTAAAATCGCTTAAATAACTGTTATACTTTTACGAATGCTAAGTTACAACAATAATTTCTTAATTGTTATGGATCCGTTTTTCCTAATTTTACTATTCTGCGTTGAACTCAGCGATATCGCAAAAACAACTCATTTAATTTTTGTGAAGCGTTATTGCTAAACTAACGAAATTGATTTATTAAAAACTGTTTTACAATTATAGCAAATTCGCTGTGTGACGTTATTACAACGTACTGCCAACCAAAATATGATCCCCATTTTAGCTGCCGCAACATCAGCAAAACGTTGTGAAAACGTTTTTTGTATTTTTTGAACTTGTTATTACAACTAAATTCCTGTAAATTTTAGCTGACACAACGTTGTGACAGCTTTAAATTGTTACTTGGGTCCAAGTCAGACAAAGCATTCTTACAATTTTTATCATGTTGTTTTTTCATTAACTTTTGAGCTTTCCCTACTTGTATTTCAAATTTTTTAGGATCAATATTTTTTGGTTTTAATTTTTCTGAGAGTTCCAGTCCTGTGGCATGGTTTCAGTCCTCCAGATCATTTGAACAAGTTCAAACAATCTTAAGGATAGAGTTTCGCCACCATATACAATCATTTCGGATGTTATATAGTCGATACCAGGTGCTTTATTGCATTTTAATTTTGACAGCGCCGCATCAAATTCCTCTCTGGCGGGTTCTTCTACATGTACCTTTGACGCACGAATATGCTTTGCTTGTCGCCCGACTTGTTGCTGGTCACTTAAGTTGAGAAGATTCTCAAAATAAGCGGCCCAAGTATCTAAAATATTTTTAAGGTCTACTTGTAGCTCCCCATCTTCGTTTTGAATAGCAGTCGATCTAGTTTGAGGGCCCTTCTTTAGAGTTTTAACCGGTTGAAAGAAGTTACGCGATTGATGTTCCTTATTGAAGCTTTCAATCTCCTCACACTGTGTCTTCCACCATTCTCTCTTCGTTCGTCTACATAGCTTTGTAACGGCTTGTCTTGCCAGTTTATAATTCTCCTTCGTGGACCTGGTGTTGCGTCCATGTAGACACTTCAGATAGCAATCTCTTTTGTATTGAATAGCATCAAGGCATGCTTGATCCATCCATGGCTTCTGGGAGTGGTTCTGTGGTCGTCCAAGTATTCCCTCAGCAGCGCTTAAAACAGCATCTTTGAGCAAATACCATGACTTATCGACGTCTCCATTAATGGTTTCTGATTTCTCTAATGTTTCGGCCATATGGATTTGATATCTCGCTTCTGTTTCAGCATTCTTTAATGATGAGATGTTAAAACGTTTCCGTTGATTGAATTTTGGAATATTTATTTTATTTTATTCAAAATTAGGCATGTTTAGTGTTAATTATAATAAATTATAAATTAACGTCTCTGAATATCCGAAGATACCATGCCCAACTAGGGATTGGGATTAAGTTTGAATATTTATTCAGTTTCTTTAAGAAACTTATGGACGCTAACTTTGAAATGTTGAGTATTAAAGCTATCAGGGAAAACCCATGAGGGTAAGGCATTCCATAAATGAGAGACTCTGTTGAAAAAATCATGTTGAAAGTTCTGGACAGTTCTGCACTTTTTTATATGAACTGAAAAAGGATGGGCCACAACATTTGCTCTGGTGTTACGTGATAGGTTTGCTAGTTCAGGTAAAATAGATTTGATCTCTTCGGAAGTTTGTTCATCCATAACGTACTTATAGAAAATTGTCAGATCAGCAACATTTCGTCTATGTTGCAAGGAATCAAGCTCATTAGTAAGAGTTGAGTTGCCATCTGAATGCCTGGATTTGGGAAGTGGAACCTTATCGTTGCACATACAAGAAAGTGGTCACTTCCAATGTATGCACCTCTAAAGGATCGCACATCCAGAACGCTCGAAAAGAAACGTGTTGTTACTAGAACGTGATCAATTTGATTTCGAGTATTTCCATTCGGTGAGACCCAAGTCTGCTTATGAATCGATCGATGCGGAAAGAACGTACTGGCAATTCTCAAGTTATTTGATAATGCAAACTCAGTCATTCTCTCACCATTATCATTTGAATTCAAATGCAAGCTGTTGGGACCCACCACATTTCCATAAGAGATATCTCTTCCAACCTGTCCATTAAAGTCACCAAGAACCATAATGAAGTCGCGTGTTGGTGTTTGTTTCATAACCTCTTCCAGTGCTATGTAGAAATTATCCTTCTCGTCGACGGTCTTAGCTTCAGTTGGTGCATGCCAACCCTATCCAAATCTTGTTTTCCGATTATCGGCTGTCTAATTTCTTGTAGAGCAATAATATCCATCCTATACCTCTCAGCCTCTGTTTCTAGACTTATAAGAGCATCAGGAACGCTCAGGCTGCGCACGTTCCACGTTCCGATTCGGTAGTCTGGTCCTTTTTCACGTGCAGGTAAAATTCTCTTGTTGTTTCCGGGTCTGTTTTTCTCTTTCTGATAACCAAATTTAACATATTAGTTTTTTTCCGGGGTTAGGGTGTTAACCTTAGGCCCAACCCAAATTGTCGTGAATGGGTCCATTCTGCATATTAAGGTCACCAGAAACAACCTTTTTACACGTTTATATAGCGAGCCGCTTGATTCAAGACAGACGCCCGCTCCAAGCCGCCCCTGACATGGAGAACAGACGCTTGAGTCGCATTGGTTGTAGAGCGCCAATTCGCCGTGATGTAGTGTCATTGACTAAGCAGTTTTTACTCTGCTTGTCTCCAATACACCAACCTAATTCTGTCAGCATTACCCAGGCAGCACGGCGTGGACGTCGAATTTCGGATTTCGCTACCCATATAATTAAATGGAAGAGAATAAAATAATTTTTATTTCGAATGAATTTATATCATTGTAAATGATTTAATTATTGTTTTTGCATAGTTTAAATCATGGAATTTCCAGACAATAAATGTTGTACATCAAAAAATAGCTATTTATGTATTAAGGGCGTAAAGTAGGTCTTTTTTGTTTGAGAGTGAAATTGTTGCTCGAGGCGTTAGTCGAGGGCAACAAATACTCGAAAGCAAAAAAGATACTGTATGCCCGAATTATATACAAGATTTTTTGTACGAATGAGATTCTGTATTATTTCACAAATTAAAATACATACATATAATTAGATACACAAAATAGTAAAATATTTTTTGAGAAAATTGTTTAATCCAAGTAGTTTTTCTTTTCATATTTATTTTCCTAAATTTCTATAGCAACCAATTTTTTTTTAAATTTCTTTATTAATTTATTTAAAACATTTTGTTTTTCAGTAGTATTTGATCTATCGTATAGATAACAGTGTTGCCGTTTCAGTACTTAAGTACTAGATCTAATACTTTCCGTACTACCGAAATACTTTAGTACAACTTTTTCTATTTCAGTACTTTTTTGTAATTTGTGCTTCTAAAATTTATATTTAACATCATGCTTGAAAAATAAAAAACTAAAAAATATAACTAAGTGTTTTTAAATAGAAATGTCTATATTTAAGTATTTAATATTTATTTATTCTTTCTTAATTATTTATGACGTAAATTTATAGCATAAATACTTAATCTTGCTTAGATATTTTAAAAAGGGGCATCCCGATGTGCCAGAACAACCCAGTTGTTCACAATATAGGTTTTTTTTAGTATTTTGATTTGAATTTGGAGCTTTTTTGTGAAAGCTACATAGTAGTGTTTGCAATCTTAGTATCCGGGTACCCGGATACCCGGGTATTTAGGAAGATTTTTCAGATATTTAATATCCGGATATTTTGGTCGAATACCCGAACAACAAAAAGTTTAGTTTTTTCTCAATAAAATTCAAAAAATAAAATTCAGCTCATTCTCTTTTTGCAAATTTGAATTATTCTTTAGGCCCGCTATACACCTGAGCTAAGCTATGCGAAATATGCGAACTATGTTTTTAAAAAATAATGTATATAACGTAATTATAGAAAAAAACATTACGGAATCAAAACATTTAAAAAAGAAAAGAAAAACGGAAACATTACATTTTTTTTAAAAAGCTTTATTCGCTTAAAACATTACTTTTTTAAAAACATAGTTCGCATATTTCGCATAGCTTAGCTCAGGTGTATAGCGGGCCTTATGCTAGTTGTTGACAAATGATTCTATTCTAACCATACAAATTCCAATATGTCCATAAACATTAAACCAACCACATCCGTAAACATTAAACTGTCCTCTAGTTAATTATTATTGTTTAGATTACGAAAACAACAGAAAAACGACGAAGAACACATAACAAAATTTATGGAATTTTAGTTCTTATTAAAATTAAAATTAAGTCATAAAAAATTAAGGATCTTCATTGGTTATTTGTTTATATTTAGTTTAAAATAGAAACGGTAAATATATTATGATAAGTTTTTATTTAAGATTTAAGCTAATAATTAAAATAAGTGTCATCGAAAGTTTGGGACCAGTTCAAGAAAATGTCATCAGATAAATCTCGGTGCCACGTAGTTGGATGCGCACGAATAATTTCAACTAAATGGGGAAATACGTTAGCAATAAAAAATCAAATCGGATAATGATGCGCTAATTATAATATTGAAAATTTACAACTACAAAAATGTATTGCTGTCTACACAAGATCTACTATAGATAACAGTGGTACTACAGTTGATAAAGAGCTGAAAATGTTGAATGTAAATAAAGGAAACCGAAAAAATGATAGAAAATTTAAATCAATCGTTATTGACCGTGAAGCCAACATCCACTTTATCGGAGTGGGTTTTCTCTATTGCAGGAATTTAAAAAAGAAAATACGAAATCGAATGAGTACAGCTACCCTAAATGCTTTAATATTTTTGAAATATCATTTTACAATTAAAAAATGCTCAATTTTTAGTTTACTACTGTGAGGTTTTTTTATTGTTTTTCATCTTTTAATTTTTTTATAACTACAAGGGTTATCCGGGTAATCCGGGTAGTTTGGAAAATACTAATCGAGTAACCGGGTAATTTGAAATCGGGTAATTTGCAATCACTACTACATAGGTAGTTTAAATTTCTATGATTTTTCAATTTTTTAAATCTGTGATTTTTTTCGAAGTAATTATTTAGAATTTTGTGATTATTGTAATTTTTTTATAGATTCACTATTTATTATTATTTTGATGTTAAGTTTTTGAATTTTAGGAGAAAATATATCATTGATGATTTAAAATATCGTTTTTCACTTTATTTAGTACTTTTTTTTAAAAACAGTACTTTTTTATTGGAAGTAAAAATACTTTTCCATATTTCCAAACGGCAACACTGATAGATAAGTATATTATTGTGTTTTGTAAGACATATTTTGAAAAAATCGTTAATTCAAGTTTTTTTTCTTCTAAATTTGAGGCATTCAATTTTAGGCATTGTTTTTTTTATTTTTTATTTTATTTATTTCATTCAGAAAATAAACAGGATAAAATCCCAATTACATATTGTCCTTAAATAACTAATACAATCATCAGTGAAACTTAATACTATATGATAAGAAAATAATTCGAAATATCTCATATTTTATATAATTAATCCTAATATGCTATACATCTTTTCTACTTTTAATAAATGTTTAGTTTTAACTCAATACATTCTACCCAGGTTAGGAATGCCAAGGCTTATCGAATGGGCCAAGCTTGGCCCAACCTTGGAAAACTAAGAAATGATTATCAAGGCATGGCCAAGCCTTAGTTTGATACATTTTGTCATACTAAGCCAATGGTTAAAATAAATAAATGTAAATTGTATCTTTTGACTACTATATTTAGTTTTGGGCCAAGCTTGGTTCAATGTTGAAACAAATTTATTGTAATTGTTATATAATTTCAGCATTTGTGCAATGATGGACTGTAACCAACAAATTTACAACGTATGAGGAAATTCCACTACAATACCCGGGTAATAAAAGGCTAAGGAGCCAGACGTGCGCCAAGCTCGCACCGCAACAGCTTTCGGGGTTTTGGCCATACTTAATATTTTCAAACGGCCCAAGTTTGTGCAAAGTTTGGACTGATGTCCTTGAGTCATGTCTGGCAAATAAGACTTGGGCTAGATCTACCAAACCAATTTTTTTCCAGACCTCCTTTAAATGTGTGAAAAGAAGTTGTTGAAAGAGTAACATTTATACAATTAGAGAAAAGCTAAAAATGACTTGCACATGTTTACACTACATTAGACTAGTAAATAATGCGTAGCATAATAAACTGAATCTTGGTTCAGTCTAGGCATTTACAACTGGCCCAGACTGTAACCAAAGTTAGCTAGCCAAGGATTATACTGCATTATACATTAAAATGCAATATTTAAAAATATACTTTTTTAATATGTTTATTTTTTTTTTATTTTTTTTATTTTATTAATAATAATATAAATTTCCTTATAGTAACAATTTGAATTTGATTTTTTATTTTAATGAATATCGATTTCGACTAACGTCATCCTCAGTTCTTAAATTATTATTACAATCTTTGCTTAAACTAATGTCTTATATACCATTTAAACTGCTATTTTTTATTATTATGTCATATATTTTGTTAGTTTTGGTGTTGATTTTATCATTTAAAATGTTGTTATTGTTTTTATGTGTATATATTTCTATTTCTTCCTATCTATCTAGATGTTGTCCTTTTCTTTTTTTATGTAATATTGTTAAATTTGTGTTGATATTGGTATATTTGTGTTTTTCTATTTTCAAATGTTGGGCATATCTGGATTTTGGATCACTTTTATTAATTTCACTGGTGTGTTCAATAAATCTTTTTGTGAAGGACCGCCCGTTTGACCTATATAAAATTTACTACAGTCATCACATGTAATTTTATAAACACCTGTGTCCAAGGTTTGGGTTTTTTTGGTTTTTAGGTAATTTTCTATTTTATTTTTGTTTTTCGTAAGCTGCAATATTGTGGCGGTCTGTATTGATTTATTATGTTAATATGATGAGCTCCCGTTTTTATTAGTTTTGATTCTTTTAACTTTTTTAGTTTCCATTTTTTGTTTTACTTTTCTTTTTTATCGTGCTTCCCATATCATTCTTTACTGATTCCATTATTATTTCATATTCTATTTGATGATATACAATACAAAAACAGCATAGAACATTCCATTAAATTCAAGTTAGAAAATGAAGAAAATAACACAATAATTTTTTGGATTTATCAATCAAAAATGTAGATTCAAAACACACATCCAAATAATTCCGAAAACCAACCCAAACGGATCAAACAATAAATATTAAATCACATCCTCCATACCAACATAAACTAGCTGCATACAACCACATGATCAATAGATTGAACAATATACCAATGAATGCAGAAAATTGTCAAGACGAATTAAATAATATAAAATACATAGCTAGTAAAAACGGATATAAAAACGAAATAATTGACACATTAAATAGAAAACATAAAAACAAGAAAAATTTGCAAACCCTAACAACATTGAGGAATAAAGAAAACTTAGCAGGCACCAAATACATAGGCGTAACATATAATAAAGCAACCTTTAAAATAATGCAAAAAACTTTTAAAATATATGGATATATTGCAGCTTACAAAAAACAAAAATAAAATAGAAAATTACCTATAAATCAAAAAACCCAAACCTTAGACACAGGTGTTTATAAAATTACCTGTGATGACTGGAGTTAATTTTATATAGGTCAAACGGGGCGGTCCTTCACAAAAAAATTTATTGAACACACCAGTGAAATTAATAAAAGTGATCCAAAATGCAGATATGCCCAACATTTAAAAATAGAAAAACACAAATATACCAATATCAACACAAATTTAACAATATTACATAAAAAAAGAAAAGGACAACATCTAGATAGATTTGAAGAAATAGAAATATATAAACATAAAAACAATAACAACATTTTAAATGATGAAAGCAACACTAAAACTAATAAAATATATGACATAATAATAAAAAATAGCAGTTGAAATAGTATATATATATAAGACATTAGTTTAAGCAAAGATTGTAATAATAATTTAAGAACTGAGGATAACGTAAGTCGAAATCGATATTCATTAAAATAAAAAATCAAATTCAAATTGTTACTATAAGGAAGTTTATATTATTATTAATAAAATTTAAAATTAAAAATAAACATATTAAAAAAGTATATTTTTAAATATTGCATTTTAATTCAAAAGTGACAAAAGCACACATACAGTGAATAATATGGAAAACCATAACAACACATATAGTGAATTATACATTGCAAAAAAAAATTAAAAAGCTATGAATTCGATTTATTTGTTTTAGAATTGGTCCAGCATTGTATTTAAATATTGATCCAATGTGTACAAATAAAAATGGTACGTGGTTATCATTTAAGGTTAAAACAACATTCAACCAATTTTATTTTAAAAATTGTCTCAACGTTGTTCAACCTTAAAACAAGCTTGGCTCAATGTAAAAACAATCCTTTGTCCTTACCTGGGTAGTATTGGGCCAGCATTGTATTTAAATATTGTTCCAATGTCTAAAAATAATAATGGTACGTGGTTATCATTTAAGGTTTAAACAACATTCAACCAATTTTATTTTAAAGCTTGTCCCAAGATTGTTCGACCTTAAAACAAGCTTGGCTCAATGTCAAAACAATCCTCTCTGCTTACCTGGGTATTTAAACCACCATGTAATGATTCATCATATCTTTAATAATTTTTTTAAATTTCAGTATCGAGCAAGAAAATAAAGGCGCAGAATTGAAATAAGTATTATGATTACTTTGAAAACGCGAGATTGGGCTGGACAATCCGACATTCGTCTTACTAACCCTAGGCATAGACAAATAATAATATAAGACAAATGAAGTAGAACAAAATATTCTCTCACTATTTTTATTTTGTTTCAGGATATTAACTATCTAGTGACACCTGGGGCCTTATTCCCGAACACATAAATGTCATCACAATATTGTAAATTCACACAATATTGTGAATTTCGTATTATGTAACACCAATTTGGTGAAAATTCAACACAATATTGTGAATCTGACAAGAACAATATACTTACTGTCAAAATCACAATTTTGCTTTATGTTTTGTGTGTTGACTTTTTTATACAAATTTCATCGATTGGCGTAAAAATTAATTTATTACGCAAAATTAAGTCTTTAATAATATTAAATAATCATATTTTTATATAAATATCATTAAAACATATTTATTTATTAAATATATTTTTATTTTATTTTGCATCTTTTAAGATTAAAAAAGTTAATTGTCAAAAGTACGAATCTAGTACCAAAAATCAGTTATAATTTTGTAAAACTTTGTTATAATTTGTTTGACACAAATATGAGTTACAGAATACCATTTTTAAACAAAGTTGTTAAGCATTTTGGTGAAATTGACAATATTGTCGATTGACAAATATGTGTTCGGGAATAGGGCCCCTGGGGCCCTATTCCCGAACACATAAATGTCATCACAATATTGTAAATTCACACAATATTGTGAATTTCGTATTATGTAACACCAATTTGGTGAAAATTCAACACAATATTGTGAATCTGACAAGAACAATATAGTTACTGTCAAAATCACAATTTTGCTTTATGTTTTGTGTGTTGACTTTTTTATTCAAATTTCATCGATTGGCGTAAAAATTAATTTTTAACGCAAAATTAAGCCTTTAATAATATTAAATAATCATATTTTTATATAAATATCATTAAAACATATTTATTTATTAAATATATTTTTATTTTATTTTGCATCTTTTAAGATTAAAAAAGTTAGTTGTCAAAAGTACGAATCTAGTACTAAAAATCTGTTATAATTTTGTAAAAATTTGTTATAATTTGTTTGACACAAATATGAGTTACAGAATACTATTTTTAAACAAAGTTGTTAAGCATTTTGGTAAAATTGACAATAATGTCGATTGACAAATATGTGTTCGGGAATAGGGCCCCTGTACTCAAGTAGATGATTCGTAATATTTAAAATTAGTGTTATATGAGTATAAAGATTAACGTTTTTGTTTTTTGGTTTCTATTTATTCTTATATCTTTATGATTATTATTGTTTTTCTAAATGTATTTGTGTAGAACGTTTATAAAAAAAAACATTTTTTTAACCATATTTTTTTCGAAAGGACAAATATTTTTTGTTGTAATTTCGTATTGTTTTACGTTATGTTATGTTCGTAGTCGTGTGAAGTGATTCAATGAAATTTAAATTATTTAGTTTTTGAAGAAAATTTTTTGATACATTTTGTTTTGGGAAGCAATTAAATTATGATAAAGATTTTGTTTTTTTATCGAAAAATTAGAGAAAATTTAGTAAAATATTTATTTATGATTTTAGTGAATGAAAAGTATAATCGGTTTTTGGTTTTGTTCGAATTATTTTGAATAATTTTCAGATCAAATTTTATTATAGTATTTAAAAAATAATAATATCAATTATTGATACAAGGTTATAGCATAACGGAAGTATTTTGAGTTTAGTTTTTATAGTTTTTTTATAATACAAAAAAATGACAATTTGAAAAATCAGTTGGAAGCACTAGCACTAACTATTCTAAGCGAATTAGATAAGCAAGAATTTTACGAAGTCCTCGATGATCAGTTATACCGCCGTTACTCGGTCGTCAGAGCCTAGTCAGTTAACCAGCAGGGGAGATTCAGATGCCGTAAATCTCTCGTAATCATTTTCACTATCATATATTTGATCAATTTCTAAGTATTTTTTGATCCACGGGTGTGACAACCCCGCGTACTCCAGTCCCTGCTATTGGCATATGAGTTAACGTGAGATATCGCATACCACTGGCAATAGCAGTGAGATATCACTAGCCAAGGTGATTTCTTAGGGGTGCTGGCGGATGAACCGTATTCAGTCAACGGTAGCACTCTCAATCTTAGCTAATGAATATTCCTTAATGCTGGAACGCTGTAACTTGCTCGAAGAAACGAGCCTTCATATAACTATATATCTGAGCTTTAATCAACTGCGTCCCATACCCAAGGATTATGCCATTAGTTGGACTATTGGCAAACCAATTTTAGTTTTGTTCCTGCAAATTTTTAAAACAAATTTGCTTTTTATCTCTTATTTTATTTTTATTTTCCCTATCCTATCACGAAATATTGGCCTATGTCATATTTTATATGTGATAGGATTTATGGTTTAGTTATCCATTATTTAACAAAAAAATATTAAAAAAAAAACAGATTTGCGTCCATTAACATCCTTTGAACGCATGTTGTTGTGGGACCTTGGTCTTAACAGGTTTTTATGTGTTGTTGTGACACATATTGTAATGCCTACTACACATCACATTTTATTAAAAAAAAAAAAGTATGGAATTTCCTGTCTGGATGTATTGGTTCCGGATCTTCATTAGACAGATTTTTACATTCTAAAGAGATAATTGCGCTTTGAATCTCTTTAAATTGAGCTAAATCATAATCAAATTGAGAATTTGCATCTTTTGCTTTTAACTGAGGAGTTATAATTTTCATATTTGCTGTATATCGTATCGATTTGTTAAATTTTCGAGCTGAAGGATACTTTTTATAACCGCCGTTACCTTTAATTAAAGCGAACACATTTTAGAAAAATTATTAATAATATCTTGATTTAATTGAGCAGTTAATATAAAATAATTCGAACAAAACCAAAAACCGATTATACTTTTCATTCACTAAAATCATAAATAAATCTTTTACTAAATTTTCTCTAATTTTTCGATAAAAAAACAAAATCTTTATCATATTTTAATTGCTTCCCTAAACAAAATGTATCAAAAAATTTTCTTCAAAAACTAAATAATTTAAATTTCATTGTAATCACTTCACACGACTACGAACATAACATAACGTAAAACAATACGAAATTACAACAAAATAGTACATTATGATGCTAGGACGTAAAGCTAAAGATTTTGGACGGATGTGGAGTTTGCAAATCGAGGCGCTAGCCGAGATTTGCACCCACATTAAGTCCAAAATAGCTTACGTCCGTGCATCATATACTATTTTTTATTCGCCGCAAGCAAAATATTTTAAGAAAAGATGTTTATTCTAAATTAAAATTATAAATTTTCAAAAATTTTAAATAAAAATATGTGGAACAAGTAACCTTTGAAAAAATATTTATTATTTTTTCCAAATTCTATGACAACAAATGATAACAACTATTTTAATTGGATAATGAAATTTTGAATTTGCGGGTTGCTTTGATAAAAAAATTTATTTTTCATAGAAATTAAACAAATACAAATGCTTTTTACTTTTTTGGACGTAGCTATGACGACAAAATAAACAGTTGAAAAGTGATACTTTAAAGCCGAAAATCACAGTAATAAAGTAACACTTTAATATATAGGCGAATAAAAAATATTTGTCCTTTCGAAACAAAATATGGTTTAAAAAATTTGTTTTTTTTTATAAACGTTCTACACAAATACATTTAGAAAAACAATAATAATCATAAAGATATAAGAATAAATAGAAACCAAAAAAAAAACGTTAAACTTTATACTCATATAACACTAATTTTAAATATTACGAATCATCTACTTGAGTACAGGTGTCACTAGATAGTTAATATCCTGAAACAAAATAAAAATAGTGAGAGAATATTTTGTTCTACTTTATTTGTCTTATATTATTATTTGTCTATGCCCTAGGCAAAAAGAGGATATTATTACGAGTAGGGTAGGAAGGGACATAGAAATTGACAAAACCTATCAGATTGGAATCAACTAAATCATTAACGATTTTAAAGAAGAAAATTTCATCAAGAAATAGGCGACGTGCTTCAATGCTAGTTATTTCAAAAGGAAAAAAGGCCTACTTTACGCGCAATTTTTGAATCGTAAAAGTGCATTTTACGGTTTACTTGTACAAAAAATATTTTGTGTGCATGTTTTGATGTGTGAGGGTGTGAGTTTGTGGCATACTTTTTTCGCGTGCACAAAATACTATTTAGAAGAATGACATTTGTTTTATTTTATTACAAAATTGGAAATTTTTTGTGCATGTGCTACAAATAAAATATTTTGAAGAAATTCAGATACAATTTCGAAAAGATTTTGATTTTTACTTCGGTCAGACCTAAGTATTACGTTCTCGATGGTTTTTTGGCATTTCTCGTTTTAGGACCTAACGATTATATAAAAGCAATATGCTTCTATCCAGCTTCAGCTACTCCCAATTGCCACTTCAGCTACTCCCAATATTGGAAAATATCAAGTTGTTGCAGATGTCGTTTTTTAACAAATATTGTAGTCATTAGGGTAATGCTTGTTGAACTTTTTTTTTTGTGTGAATCCGGGTCTCACCACTTCTAAATATTAGGAACAGTTGGGAAATATCTACAACTACTAGGTAGATTAAATGTTGTTTTTTTTATAAAAGTTGTAATTAATGAACAGAAGTATTTGCTCTGAACGGAAAAGTATTGTGAGTGGTTTTTGAATGAATTCACTTCTTCGTCACTGATGACGACGTTCACTGAGCTGGATGTTGTTTGCTTGGTGCAGACTAAATGTCGTTTTTTCCAAAATAAATGAATAACTTTTAAAAAGACGCATTTATGTTAAATGGAAATGTTCCTAAGAACTTTTCTGGACTTTGAAGTTGGAAAATATCAGGTTGGTTCATATTAAATGCCGTTTTTCTCAAAAGTTGTAATTAGTGGAAATAAGCATTTTGAGCAAATTTAGAGGTTTTCTAAAAAGTTTCGTGGCCAATAGAAATAGTTGGGTTTTTTTCTTTTTTTACGGCGGCAGTAAAATAACTTTCATATATTTACGGCGGCAGAAAAAGTGTCGCCACTTTTTTCATATTTTTACGGCGGCAGCAGAAGTAACATAATATGAGATTATGAATTAATAAAAATATGTCGAACAAGACCGATTTTGAGACAAGATTTTGATTGGATTATGAAATTTTGAATTGAAAATTTGCTTTGATAAAAAATTTTATTTTTTATATAATTTGAGCAATGTTTGTTTTAAACATAGATTTAAGTTAAATTACAAAACGTTACAATACATATAATACTTAATTTGAATTTTGAAGAATAATTACAATATTAGATCTAAATTTTCAAGCCAAGTTACAGCATCAGGAGACAGCAAATTAAGTTCTGGCAATCCTCCTGAAAACCTTCGGATTGGACAATCAGTTACTATATGGTGCATAGATTGAACTGGATAATCACAATCACAAGCAGAAGATGATATAAAACCCCAATTGAATAAACAGGAACCACAACATCCATGTCCAGTTCGAATACGATTCAAAGTTACCCACAGTCTTCTAGGTAAATCAAAACCAACGGGAATTACATCTAAGTTATCAATTAAATTATGGTTGAGAACAGCAGATGATGACCAAAAATCTTTCCATTTATCCACGATGCTGAAAGTATCACCATTAAAAAATACAGCGCCTGAATCATAAGATGGATTTCTTGAACACAAACGCCTTGGAGGTTGATGAATTATAACATGGTGACATATTAGCTGAGGTAAATCCGCAACTTTTGACCAAATCCTACACAGTTGATCTTGTCTACGAATATTAGGTGGAGCAATATTACTCAACACATGAAGCCAAGGAACAGGTGTTGAGTGGACACAGCCAGTTATTATACGCATAGCATTGTTTAATTCAACATCAATTTTATCGGTATGGTGACTATTTAACCAAACAGGACAGCAAAATTCAGCAACAGAAAACACCAATGCTAATGACGAAGTTCTCAAAGTGTGGAAGTTTGCACTCCAGTTAGTTCAAGCAAGTTTTCTTATTATATTTACTCGAGATTTTAATTTCTTCGCTACATTTTCAATATGGTATTTATATGTCAGGCTTCTATCAAGATAAATGCCTAAATATTTAGTTAAAGGGTTATGTTTGACTTGCATATTATCAACAAAAACTTCAGGCTTATAATTACTAAGGCAGTTTGTTAAATGGTGAATGTTTACTTCAGTTTTGGAAATGTTTGGTTTTAGCCTCCAGTGTCTAAAATAATTCCATAGTACTTCGAGATCAGCTGATAACTGATCATCAATTTCTTTAAATTTATTATGTTGAACAGCCAGAGCAATATCATCCGCATAGATAAACTTCAACGAAATCGTAGTTGGCAAATCAGATATATACAGAATAAAAAGTAGTGGTGCCAAAACTGAACCTTGCGGCAAACCATCATTCAGTCTTCTGGTTCTACTTGTTTTATCACCAAGAAAACTTGAAAAACTCTATTAGCAAGCATATTGTTGAGTAGCTTTATCAGAGATAGTGATGGAATAACACTTATTAGCTTAAATAAGAGACCTTTCCTCCAAACAGTATCATATGCTGCAGATAAATCAACATAAACGACACCAGTTTTATGTTTCTTTTGAAATCCAGACTCAATCAAAGATGTCATGGACAACACCTGATCACAACAATTGCGCCCTGGGCGAAAACCAGCCTGTTCAGGAGGTATCTTTTCATATATTTTATCAGCAATTCGATTAAAAATTAAACGTTCCAGAAACTTATAAGAAATACTCAGCAATGAAATCGGACGAAAATGTTCAGGAAGGTCACCATTTTCCCAGGCTTAAGTATTGCAATTATTTTACTTCTTAGGAAAACTGATGGGACTATCCCAGTTAAAAGAATATCTGAAAAAAAATTAGATAGCCACAGTTTACAATTCGGCCCAAAATTCATAAAGAATTCATTAAACAGTCCATCCAGACCAGCAGCTTTGTTGGCCTTCAAATAAGCGATAACAACCGTAATTTCTTCTACAGTAAAACGAGTGTTGAACGAATCTGTAGCATTCACTAGATTTGACTTAGAATTATTTAAAGATGTATTCAAATCATTTTTCCTTTGTTTATCTAAGGGAACATTAGAACTTTTGCCAAGACGAGAAGCTATAGCATTTGCACTACAATTATACGAATTAGTTGCAGATGATGGAGATGATGAATTGTCTAGCTTTCGTAACAATTTCCAACTTTTCCTACTAGAATGTCTAAAGTCCATAGATTCCATAAAAGTTCTCCATTTATTCTGACGAGATTCGTTTAAAGCGTTTAACAGATCATGCCCAACTTCCGAATCACCAGATTCTTGAAATACTTGAAACGAATTTTCACAATAGTCTGACCATCCCGGTATATATTTCTTACGGAAACCTCTTGGAATAAATTTTTTGGCAGTTGAAATAACCATACTTACAAACCGATTATAGTTTGAACTAATGGGTTTAATAAATCGAATATTAGCATCCATGGCATTCGAAAAACCTTTCCAATCAGCCTTCATAAAATTCCATCTTGGTCTGGGTATTGAATCAACAAAGGGAATGTTCAGACCCAAAGAGAGAATTACTGGACGATGTTGACTGTGTGGAAAACCATTTAATACCTTCCGAGTGGATAAAAGTGGCTGACCATTGACATCTAAGGTTACGAAACACAAATCTGGATTATAATCTCGACGCCATCTTCCCGATCGAAATGTTGCTGTATCCTTAGCATCAAACATTAAATGAAAACCGTTTACAACAGACCAGTTTAATACTATTTCGCCATTGGTGTCATTACTATCATAGCCCCAAGCTGTATTATGGCAGTTTAAGTCACCCATTACGACTGCAGGATGCAAAAAGGTCTCCAACACACCATTAGGCCATCTGACATTTGGAGGTTTGTAAACATTTAATATTTTCACCATAGATACCTCAACGACAACACGAAAAATTCCATCAGAATCCGACTTAAACACCAGACGCCAATTTGACAGCTCCGATCTTACATATGTTGCTATTCCATAAACAGGATGAAGAACAAATCCTGCTAAAATGAATCCATTTATTGTTCCTCTTTGAACAAGTTGTTGTTCTGTTGAGATATGTAGTTCTTCCAACAGAATTACATCAATATCTTCAAGATGACAGAGATAAGATAAATATTCTGCTTTATTAGCTGATAATCCCTCGACGTTAACTTGAAGTATTTTTAATTTTCCAACTTCCATTGATTTTACTGATCTAATACTTTAATACTACTACTTTAATTTTCCAACTTCAACTTCTACTGATTGGGAGGCTATACGAAGCAGTCCAATCTATCCAATTTATAGTATGAAAGGGCCAATGGCTACTATATTCCCTTTATTAAGAATAAAATTAAAAAATTTAGATTATACTAAAAAAAAAAAATTGACAGAGAAAAAATTCAACGTCTATATTCTTCAAAGGCTACTCTTTGGTACATTTGAGCAATTTCACGTAGATTCAACAACGTTTTGGCTTGACCATTTTTAATTTTGATTATTTTTTGTTTATAGAAAGTCTTTCATAAATAAAAAATACAAGTTCTCTTAGAATTTTTTTTTCGACCAGGGGTCTTCACAGGGTTCTTCATTAATTTACTATTTAATTATGCAATAATTAATATTTTACAACATAAACAAATAATATAACCTTCTATGCTATCTCTCTGATTCAAACCAAAATTTGAAATTTTTTTGACTAAAAATATAATTTCGATTACTTTGACTGTGAAACTTGAAAATTAAAAAGTGTTAATATCTCGAAATGTCAAAAATTCAAGATACGCCCTTTGTGCTTAGCACGGCGGCATAGACTCCATACAAAAAGTAGCACTTTAGCTCCTAATTAAAATATACTAGCACAAATATACTATTGTCCATTTTAGATTTTAATCTAATTTATTGAATACGCAAAAGCAAAATGTTTTTTATAAACAAAGTATATGATAAAAATTTTTATTGTTTATTCGATTAAAAGTTTTGTCAAAAAAAAGATCAAATGTGGATGACCACTTCAAGCTCGAAAAGATAAAATAATTAGTAAAATGGTAATATACTATATTACTAATACTAAATGGTAATATATTATATGTCGCATATGCAATATCGTATACATAACTGTGATTAAGTGCCAATACATTTTATTTATGCCGATTAAAAATTTTGATTAATACTTTTCAATTGGGCAATATGGCTCCAAAACAGGAGCTAAGCCTTTAAATTAAAAAAAAATACTTTTCAATTTGTAAAATTATTTAATTAAATATGTATAAAACAGAACCTATAGAAAACTTTGCATAAAAGAATCACTTATTTATTTAACTTAAAACAAGAAAAGTAAAACTAAATTTTACTGGTTTGAAATTGATATATTGACTCTCTTTAACACAACGATTGTCGATTATATTAACCTCGTTCGATTTGACTGAAGTAACTAAATTATTTGAAACAACTAAAAAATTATATGGCAACGTTGTTAGTTTTTCATTAAATTCAGTTATTCCAGTCAAATTGAATGCACTCAGAAAAAACTTGAATTGAGGTTGAAACAAAAGCGATAATTTAATTATTTACCTCATTCATGCAAAAATTAAAATTATTGATGATTCAGGTAATCGAAAATGGGCGCAAGTTAATACAAAGTACGTATAAGGAACAAATATCCAGGTAAAATATAGAAATTTCAAATGAAAGTAGGCAAACATATAATTATCGCCAGAATTAACTCAAATTGTTTTATTTCAATTATCCTTAAACATAATTAACTTTTACACTAATCCACTTCTTTCTGTTATACCATAAACTTCACGACTGAAGCTTGTCTTTTTTATAATCTATTAACAAATACTTTATTTTCTATGATAAAAAATATGATAAAAGTAGTTGTGGGAAAATAAATAAAATTACTAAATTTAATTATAATTTTTTCGAATAAGTACTTCTAATCTAGTCAGAGAGTAGAATCTATTAGTAAGAAGTGCTTGATTGTGTACAAAGAGGCCCATACACGGTCAAATTTGAATGACAATCAACGTGATCAACATTCATGACTGACTGTGTATATAGATTTACCATCTTTTAAAATTGTAAAAACAGGACAAAATCGTTATCAGTAAATTAATTAACAAACTCAACTTCTTTTTCTTAACTTGTCCTACCCAAACCGTAATTAAGTATTTTCTTTAATAAAAACTAACAGTCAAATTCAAAAGTACGGCAATAAGTCGTATATTTGTTTATACCAATTTTTTTAGTATCTACCGTACTCTGATTAAGTTAATCAGGAATAATTATGAGACTTTGGTGACTGCCCAGAATGGCGAAATCTCATATACAGCATAAAAGTTACTCAAAGAAAGTCAAAAATTTACTTAAATCAAGGATTTTGGATCATTTTAAGGAGTAGAATTCATGGGATAAAGTTATTTTAGCGGTAATCAGATTGATGTCATGTGAAAGGTCGATTGGAAAACTCAATTATAAATTTTGTAAATAAATAAATTAAAATATGCGAAGATTATGGTATGGATAACGAGGATGAACTAATTGTGGAATCAATGCTATTTATTCAACTATCTTGACATCAATATCAATCAAATTAGTTTTAATTTTTATAAATTTAACAAAAGTATATCGTAATGAGCAGGAGTCGGAGTCTTAGTCGGGACGAATTTTCAAGTAACTGGAGTCGGAGTCGGGAAAATAATCAAAAAATTTGTCGACTCCGACTCCTATTTGAAACTAATATTCTGAAATTTGTTGTTTTTAGTTTTTTTTGCGTAGTTACTTCGGTCTGAAAGACCTAAGTATTACATTCATGAGCCAAAAATGAAATTCTTACCCCCACTTTTTTGGCATTTCTCGATGTTTTAGGACCTACTGATTCTAAAAAAGCAAAAAAAAAGTATGTCTGTCTGCCGTCGGGCCGTCCGTCATTACCTACGAAATCTAGAAAACCGCTGGAGGGATTTCTGAAAATAGGTATACTCAAGGGACAGGTTCGAAAGGACGCTGTGTTCGATAAATGTGCCGGAAGTATCAAAAAAATCATTATGTGTGTCAAAAATAGCAAATTTTCATATTTTTTGCTCAAAAAACGTTCATTTTAAGTGATTACGAGTAGGAATTGAATTTGGAGAAATCTTGATGGTAGGGATTTGTATGTGAGATCAAAAACTAGATTATTGGATTATAAGTTTGTCAAAGTTGTCAAGTGTGTCAAAAGAAAGATTTTTATTTATTTTTTTACCCAATTTTTTTGGAATAAAATAAAATGAATTATTTATACGACTTGAAATTTTATTAGTATTATTGAGAATTATGGCATTATAATTTTTTCAAAAAAATGTGATCAAGTGTGTCAAAAACAAGATTTTTATTTATTTTTTAGCCAATTTTTTGGAAAAACAAAACTAATTATTTGTATGACATGAAATTTTATTATTATTATAGAGAATTATGGCATTATAAGTTTGTCAAAAAAATAATGTCAAGTGTGTCAAAAAACGGTTTCATTTGATTTTTTAGCCAATTTTTGGAAAAAAAAATTTTGCTGTTTTTATGACGTAAATGTAATTGAAAATGAAATTGGACATAGAAAATTTTGAAATTGTTAAAGTTTTTGAAATATCTTTGGAATTTTGAAAAAAAGTTTGTATTTTTGATTTTGTAATAATTTTTGCAATATTTTTAGAATTTTGGAAAAAGTTTGAATTTTGTAATAATTTTTGGAATATTATGGGAATTTAGAAAAAGTTACTTCGGTCTGAAAGACCTAAGTATTACATTCATGAGCTCAAAGTGAAATTCTTACCCCCACCACTTTTTTGGCATTTCTCGAAGTTTTAGGACCTACTGATTCTAAAAAAGCAAAAAAAAAAATGTGTGTTTGTCTGTAGGCCGGCCATCCGTCATTACCTACGCTGCAGGGAAAACGGCTGGAACCTTAAAAACTTTCATTTTAAGTGATTACGATTAGGAACATTAAATTTGGAGAAATCTTGATGGTCGGGATCGGTATAAGAGATCAAAAACTAGATTATTGCATTATAAGTTTGTCAAAAAAATGTTGTCAAGTGTGTCAAAAGAAAGATTTTTATATATTTTTTTACCTAATTTTTTGGAAAAAAAATAAAATTAATTGTTTGTTCGAAATGAAAGTTTATTATTATTATTGAGAATTATGGCACTATAAGTTTGTCAAAAAAATGTTGTCAAGTGTGTCAAAAGAAAGATTTTTATTTATTTTTATTTATCCAATTTTTTGGGGAAAAAATAAAATTGTTTGTTTGAAATGAATTTTATTATTATTATTGAGAATTATGGCATTATAAGTTTGTCAAAAAAATGTTGTCAAGTGCGTCAAAAGATTTTTATTTAGTTTTTTACCCAAGTTCTTGGAAAAAAATAAAATTGTTTGTTTGAAATGAAATTTTATTATTATTATTGAGAATTATGGCATTATAAGTTTGTCAAAATATGTTGTCAAGTGTGTCAAAAGAAAGGTTTTTATTTATTTTTTACCCAATTTTTTTAGAAAAAAATAAAATTAATAGTTTGTATTACATGATATTTTATTATTATTATTGAGAATTATAGCATTTTAAGTTTGTCAAAAAATAATGTCAAGTGTGTCAAAAAATGATTTCATTTATTTTTTTAGCCAATTTTTTGGAAAAAAAAATGTAACTGTTTTTATGACGTAAATGTAATTGAACATGAAATTGGACATGGAAATTTTTGAATTTGTTATAGTTTTTGAAATAATTTGGAGTTTTGAAAAAAGTTTGTATTATTGATTTTGCAATAATTTTTGGAATGTTTTTAGAATTTTGAAAAATTTTTGATTTTATTATAATTTTTGGAATTTTGAAAAAATTTTCAATTTTTGATTTCGTAATAATTTTTGCAATATTTTTGGAATTTTGGAAAAAGTTTGAATTTTTAAGAAATTTTTGAAATATTACTTTAATTTAGAAAAAATTTAAATATTTGATTTTATTCTAATTTTTGGAATATTTTTGGGATTTTGAAAATGTTTGATTTTATTTATTTAACAATATTTTTGCAATATTTTTAGAATTTTGGAAAAAGTTTGAATTTTTAAGAAGTTTTTGAAATATTACTGGAATTTAGAAAAAAATTAAATATTTGATTTTATTCTAATTTTTGGAATATTTTTGGGATTTTGAAAATGTTTGATTTTATTTATTTAACAATATTTTTGGAATTTTGATTATAATTTTCCGGCAACGTATTGATGTTTCGTGTTAGTTTTGTAATAAATTTTTAGACACAGATAAAAAATACTTGTACTTTAACAAAGAGTTATGTTTGATATACATCGCTGCCCAAAACTAAAAACCATGTCCTCATAAAAGTTTTTTGCTGAAAACTATATCAAAATCCTTAACCCAGACCGAAGTCTTGATATCTCAGAGCTGTGAGATTTCAGCCCCTCCATATGTTAAATATTTGATTTTATTCTAATTTTTGGAATTTTGAAAACAGTTTTAATTTTTGATTTTGTTATAATTTTTGCAATATTTTTAGAATTTTGTAAAAAAATAGAATTTTTGGATTTTTATAAATTTTGAAAAAGTTTCAATTTTTGTAATTTTGAAAAAAGTTTCAATTTTTGATATTGTTATAATTTTTGCAATATTTTTAGAATTTTGGAAAAAGTTTGAATTTTAAAGAATTTCTGGAATTTTGAAAAAAGTTAGTATTTTTGATTTTGTAATAATTTAACAATATTTTTAGAATTTTGAGAAAAATTTTTATCTTTGATTTTGTAATAATTATTAAAATATTTTTAGAATTTTGAAAAAATTTTGATTTTATTTAATTTTTACAATATTTTTGGAATTTTGAAAGAAATATGAATTTGTGATTTTGTAATTTTTTTTTTTTTTTTTTTTTACTTTATTACCAAAAAAGACATTAATTTATTAATCAGTCATTAACCAGTATAAATTAATAATTAATAATTATTGTGTTCACAAAAACATTAAATGTTTGTCTGCAAACAAGTACTTAAATTATTTTACAAATTAACAAATTATCGATTTTACAAATAATTAAATATAATATATCAATTAGTTACTATTAAATTATATACATAATTGAAAATTAAACATGGTTGTCATTAATATTTCAATATAGAAAGATCCAGCTTTATACATATGAGTTTCCAAAATATTTCTTAAGACCAGATTTAAATACTGCATATCGATTCTCAAGTTTCAATTAATCGGGCAGATTATTGAATTCTGTTAATCCAATATAGATAATATTTTCTTGACCAAGCTTTGTTCTACAACGCTCGACAGCAAAATTTTGAATTCGCCTAGTATCATGATCATGTATGGAGTTTATTTGTTGGAGTAAACAATTATGTTTTAACAGGCCATTTTTAATTTTAAAAATAAAAAGCAGAAGCTCTAGTTTATAAAGATTAAATACGGTATGTAGTTTTTCATTATATAAATTATTTGTTGGAGAATCATACGGCAGCCCTTTTAATGTTCGTATGGTTTTATTTAACAAAACCTGTATTTCTTTTAACCTGAATTTAGCTGCTACACCCCAGATTGGTATAAGGTATCTGATTTGGCTGATTATATTCGAATTTAGAATCAAATATTTAATTTTTAGAGGTAAGACATTTTTCAGTTTAAAAAGAACAAATGAAATTGATCTAATTTTTTCTTTGAGTTTTAATATATGGTTGCTCCAATTTAGTTCACAATCTATGTGCAAGCCTAGATATTTGTAAGTACTTACTCTAGTGATATTAAAGTTATGAATTCTAAGGGGAGTGTTTTGCCATTCACCAATTTTTTTATTTTTCACTTTAAATATCATATAGTTGGTTTTGTTTTCATTTAATTTTAATTTATTAAGATATGCCCATTTATTAATAGTATTTAAATCCGCTTGCATTTGAGTAATTAAATTTGAATCATTGTGTGTTTCGTTAAAAATTACCATATCATCGGCGTATAGTAAAAGATTTCCTTTTAGAAGTGTTAGCGCCTCTGACTGGCAGTGGACTGTATTAAGTTGATTTTTGATTTGATGATCGATGTTACAAAAAAGTCAGAGGCCTGACAAGCTGGATAGCACAACGATGATAGGTGATCTTGAAATAACACGTGCCTACACAAAAGCACACCTTGAAGAATATGCTGATTATTATATACGTGCCTAGACAAAAGCGCGTTCTTGACGACTATGCAAACTGGAACTAATGTTGGTTCAATATATATACGTGCCTACACAAAAGCACGTTCTCGATGAATATGTAGACTGGAGTAATTATTGATTTAATATATGTACGTGCCTACACAAAAGCACGTTCTCGATGTATATGTGGACTGGAGTAATTATTGATTTAATATATACACGTGCCTACACAAACGCACGTTCTCGATGAATATGTAGACTGGAGTAATTATCAATTTAATATATGTACGTGCCTACACAAACGCACGTTCTCGATGAATATGCAGACTAGAGTAATTATTGATTTAAAACATGTACGTGCCTACACAAAAACACGTTCTCGATGAATATGTAGACTGGAGTAATTATCAATTTAATATATGTACGTGCCAACACAAACGCACGTTCTCGATGAATATGCAGACTAGAGTAATTATTGATTTAATATATGTACGTGCCTACACAAGAGCACGTTCTCGATGAATATGCAGACTGGAATAATTATTGATTTAATATATATACGTGCCTACACAAAGGCACGATCTCGATGAATATGAAGACTAGAGTAATTATTGATTTAATGCATGTACGTGCCTACACAAAAGCACGTTCTCGATGAATATGTAGACTGGAGTAATTATTGAATTAATATATGTACGTGCCTACACAAAAGCACGTTATCGATGTATATGTGGACTGGAGTAATTATTGATTTAATATATATACGTGCCTACACAAAAGCACGTTCTCGATGAATTGAATATATATACGTGCCTACACAAACGCACGTTCTCGATGAATATGTAGACTGGAGTAATTATTGATTTAATATATGTACGTGCCTACACAGGTTCAATGGATATTCCTTTCTAATTAAACCTCCCTCGTTGATCTGCAGGCTGTTGTCGCTTGTTGTAGATAATTCTGATTCTTCTGAATAATTTTATTTTCATATGCGACTCCACAATAACCGCCAAAAATGTAAACCAAAAGAAAAATATGACTGTTATACTGCCAAGCGGTTGTAAATTTTTAGTTTTTATGTACGTACCTTATTCCTGGCACGTTTTTATATATAAATTTACGTGCCAGGTTCCAAATCACAGCGTTATGAAAAACTGTTCAGCGTTGTTGTTGTCACCATAATATAGTTTTATTTTTAGTTTAACATTTCACTGATGAAATAATTCAACTCAACTTTTAAAATTTGTTTTAAAACTTTATTTGAAAATGCGTAAAATATTTATACACAATATTCTGAATTTAATCTTATTTAATTAAAAAACACATTGAATTTTCTAGCAAGTTCGATCAACTTGACAAGAAGACTAAAAAACGAAGAAGAGAGCCCCGTCTCAAAAATCACCAATTAAATAACAAAACCAATCCAACCTTTTCCCGCTAGCAGCGCCAACATCAACTATTGGAATTAGTTCGAAGAAAACTGCATTATCGGCGCGTGAAAATTATTTGATGTTGACTGCTACATCGACAAAAGTTTGTTATGTTTAAATGTCAGAATGACATACTCAACCAAAACAAACAACAAACCCAAGGTTAGTTAAATAAATTTTGAATTTTAATTATTTGTTTGAATAAAATTGAATTTGATTTCTTTTCAGATTAGTGATTGATTTGCCTGTCGTGATTTTTGGGACGTATGAGCGCATTAAATTAAGTTTTATTTTAACAAACATTGATAAATATTAATTAAATGATTTTGTTTTCCTTTTTTCAGACTAAAACTAGCAGCCGCAACAATAATGACTGGAACAGCATCGCCGAGAATACTTTGACGAAGGACAGTGCTAAGTATTTATGAATGTGACCTTTTCGACTATTATTATTGTTTTTTTTATTTTTAGGCAAATCTGTCCATCGTCAACATATTCCCGCCTTTGAAAAATAGGTTTATTTAAATTATATAAGCTATCACTTGGCTAAAACTACTAACCTGATTGGTTATTTATAAATTCAGAAATTTAACAAATTGGACTGATTATCCTAAGAGTGTCACATGAACACTTGTAGTTTTAGTTTCAGAATAACTTTAATTCGGCTAATTATAATAATTTTAATTCAGATAATTGTATGCTAGCTAATTTTAATTCAGAAAATTTTGTTACTAAAAATAGGTTTTATACTTATTCTATTTTTTAAACAATTATTCTTGATAGAAAGATATTAGTTATATGTAATTAAATCTTCTAACAATTATTGATTTAATTAGTTATTATTTTTTATTTAAACACAAAAAACATGAGTTTTTTTTGTTTACTAAAATGAATTTTTTGAATAAATATATTAACAACAATTGTTGGAATAACATGTATTTTTTTCTTTATTTAATATGAGCATAAAACATCAAAAAGGATGCCAGCTATGACAAGATGTGAAGTTCACCGGTTCGCATTACCGTAAGTATCAGTGGACTTTCCGCCGTTGAGGTTGGTTGAATATTATACAAGAGTTGACGCTGTACAGTTAAACAGGTACTGACCTTATGGACCCGATATAGAATGACAACGACTCTAGTGGAAATGACGTTGTGAAGTGCTGGTACATGAGTAACGCGAATTGATTACGGATTGGATCTAACTACCAATAGGCTCTGGTTCCCGAGTGGAACAATAGATGACGTTAATTAAAACGATGAACATTCAGATCATAAAATCCGGAGACTCGTATATATTTTCGAAGACGAGTCAAAACGATGGTATTGATGAAAATGAAAAATTTTTTTTTTTTTTTTAAATATGAATTAAAGCAGAATCATGAAGAAGACCAAAATGTTTAATGAAAACCAGAAGGTTTAATCATTGAGTATGCATAGCAACCGAAGATAAATGATTAACTCTGGATTATGCAGAGCATTGACGAAGACTAAATGTTTAATGATTGAGTGTGCGTAGCAACCGAAGAAATGAGTAATTAAACCTGGATTATGCAGAGCATTGACAAATATCAAATGTTCAATCATTGAGTGTGCATAGCAACCGAAGACGAAAACAAATAATTGAACATTGATTATGCAAAGCATTGACGAAGACTAAAGGTTTAATCATTGAGTGTGCGTAGCAACCGAAGAGAAAATAAAAATTAAACATTAATTATGCAAAGCATTGAAGACGACTAAACGGATAATCATGCTGATTATGCAGAGCATCAATGAAACTGAAGGTTTGATCACATTTTATAACATGTTGACGAGACTGATACCAAGAACATAATGGAACTATGATGCAATAGTTTGCCCACTTCTACTGATCTAGTTGTAAACCGACGATAATAAGTAACAGCCGATCGAGGTTGTAAATTCTTGATCGCGTTGCACTTTGAATTGTCTTTCGACCTTTAGATTTCTTATGTCAGTTTTAGTGATTTTGAGTTCACAACTCTTTTACACTGTGAAGACTCGAACCAATATTTTCGTTGGTTAAATTCTCTTCACGAAAACATGACGAAAGTGTTGGTGACGTGAGAATGCTCTTCACAAATAAATGACACTTTCGTTAATGGTTCCGTAAGAATGCTCTTCACAAATAAATGACACTTTCGTTAGTGGTTCCGTGAGAATGCTCTTCACAAATAAATGACACTTTCGTTAGTGGTTCCGTGAGAATGCTCTTCACAAATAAATAAATATGACGTTACGAAGTGATGTGAAAATGAACTCTAAGTCTCTGTTTATTATACAGACGAAGATGACAAATGATTAGGCTGGTTGGAATAAATTTGGATGATATTATTAATTAGCATTAGAATTAATTGATCCAACTTCATTGGGTTGAACGATTAATTGGCACAAGGTCATCTGATAACAATGACCTATGTGTAAATATGTTTTTGTCGTTTGTATTCGATACGTGAAAAGAAATTAGACAATCTTTGTCTAATGCGGTCAACAATTGTAACAACTTGTTCCTAGCAACAACTGTAGTTGTTTGCCGAATTGACAAGGTTTGATTAGCTGCAGGATTTAAAACATAAACAACTCATCGCTACTTACTTTGTAAGTGGGGAGAGTTTAAAAATTCTGTTAGTGATATGGTGTATGTGACATCAACAAAATAGAAACAAACTCCTATTGGATGCACATGTAATGACATAGGTTTGGTGGTTCACTTATAACAAAGTATCATCAAGTTAGTAGACGGAGAATACGAATGATTTTAGTCGCGGTTATATTAAACCGTTTTGATGATGGTACATCTGAACGCAAGTTATGTAACGACGAGCATGTTACTTAGTATCGCCTTCGTCGACCTTGTTTTCGTCATGAATTGGTAGAACACTTATACGATTGACAGCTCTTTTTAATTCTGACAGTGCTGTCTTGACTGTAACCACACGAGTGATCCCGTCTTGTCCAGGATGTAACGCTGTTATGCGACCTAAATTCCATTTTAATGGTGGTACATTATCGTCTTGGAGGATAACTAACGACCCTACTTGGAAGTTATGTGAGCCCTGACGCCACTTGTGTCGTCGTTGGAGTTCCGATAAGTATTCTTTGTGCCATCTTTCCCAAAATTGATGTAAATTTTGTTGGATTCGTTGCAAGCGTGACAACCGGTTTCTGGACAAATCAATTAATGATGGTTCTGGGATTGATGTCAAAGGAGCACCGATAATAAAATGACCAGGTGAGAGAGCGGTCAAGTCTAATGGATCACTAGATAAGGGCGTAAGAGGCCGAGAATTAAGACATGCTTCGATTTGTGAAATCAGTGTAAGGAGTTCTTCCACAGTAAGGGCTGCATTGCCAACTGCGCGTTTGAAATGATGCTTAGCACTTTTGATCGCAGCCTCCCATAAACCCCCAAAATGCGGAGACCGTGGAGGAATGGTCTTCCATTCTATTTCATTTTCGGAGCAGAATTTTAAGCTGGTGTCTTGAAATGACTGAAAAAGAAATAACGTTTTAAGCTCCTTTAGTTCCGAGCGTGATCCGACGAAATTGGTGGCATTGTCCGAATAGATGCGAATGCATATCCCGCGTCGAGCAATAAACCTTCGTAAGCAAGCCAAAAAGGATTCAGTTGAGGCGCTCATCACAAGTTCCAAATGCACTGCTTTGGTGGTGAAACAGACAAAGAGACAAATGTAGCATTTAATTCTTGTTCTGGCTTTATTGGTTTGGATATATGAAAATGGCCCACAGAAATCTACTCCGACGATGAGAAATGGACGCTCCACGGATTTCACTCTATCAGATGGCAACTCACCCATTACTTGATTGCGTAATTGCGGTTTTATTCGATGACAACGAACACATTGATGGACGATTGTCCTGCATAAGTTGCGTCCACCAGTTATCCAATATTGCAAGCGAAGGTTATATAAAAGTGATTGAGGCCCAGCGTGTAGCAATTTTTGGTGCTCATGTCGAACGATTAATACACTGAAGGGATGATTACCAGGTAGTAGGATCGGATGTTTCTGATCCTCTGAAATCATTGCGTTATTCAGACGACCGCCGACTCTTAATATACCGTCTTTATCTAAGAATATCGCGAGAGATCGAAGTGAACTGCTAGGTGAACAATACTTGGTCTTTTTAATGCACCGAATGTCGTCACTAAAATTACTTCGTTGAACCATTCGGATCAAACACAGTGTAGCATTTTTAATATCGTTAGGTAATAGAAAAATGGACGCATTATCTTTTCGAATATCTCTATGTCTTGCATTGTCAGTAAAACGAATCATATAGGCAACAACTCGAATTAGCCTTGTGAGAGACGAAAATCGAACAAAAAGAGAGTTATCATCTGTTGTAGAGTGGACTAAACCACGATCGTTGGTTTTACGCACCTCCAAGTGCACAAATTCATCTGGTAGATTGATGTCATGTGAGATTGCCCAGGCTGACGAATGGCTCTTCAAGAACTCGGGTCCTATCCACCAAAGTGATGCCGCAGAGAATGACGAAGGCATAAGTCCTCGAGACGCTAAGTCCGCTGGGTTTGCAGCTGTAGGAACGTAATACCAATCATTAGCTGACGTAAGTTCTTGAATCCTTGAAAGACGATTTGCTACAAATACTGCATATTTTGATGGCTCTGACTTAATTCGATGCAACGTGATTTGTGAATCTGTCCAAAGGTATACCGCACAAAAATTCATTTTCAAGACAGACGTAACCTTCTGAGTTAATTCTGATAAGAGTACTGCTGCGCACAGTTCCAACCGTGGGATCGTCTCCTTCTTCAACGGTGACACTCTTGTTTTCGCACAAATGAGATTTACTTGATATTGGTTTGTTGAGGAGATAGTTCGAGTATACAAGGCACACCCGTATGCTCGCTCGGAGGCGTCGCAAAAACCATGCAGTTCGATCTGATCAGCAACGGGGGACGTAATTAACCGAGGAATGTTGATCCGTTGCAATGCATTTAATTCCTGTTTGAAATTAGACCAGGTTTGCGCGATATGAAGTGGTAAGGGATCATCCCAGCCCAGAGCTTGAAGTTTCCAGATGGCTTGCATTATGAGTTTTCCGGTGACAACAATTGGAGCACAAATACCCATTGGATCAAAAATCTGGCACAATTCCGATAGTAGCGTGCGCTTGGTACAAAGAGCAGCAGTAGAGGGTAGGTCAAATACCATTTCGAACTGGTCAGATTTCGTATTCCACATGACTCCCAATAAAATGGTAACGGTTGTTGCGTCGTGATCTTGTGATGATAGTTGCTTCATATTGGAGACAAACTTTCGTAGTTCGAAGCCACCACGAGCTAGAAGTTCAATTAACTCTGTCTTCAGTTGGCTGGCCTCTGACATGGTTGATGCTCCTGTTAGTACATCATCCACATAAAAGTCATTATCGAGAATTTTACATGCTTCTGGATATTTGACACGTTCGTCATTGGCAAGCTGGTGTAGCGTCCGAGTGGCCAAAAATGGGGCACTTGCAGTTCCGTATGTGACAGTGGCGAGCCTGAAAATTTGAAGACGTTCGGAAGGGTTCATACGCCAAAATACTCGTTGAAGGTCTTGTTGGTCTTCTCGAACTCTGATCTGCCGATACATCTTAGCGATGTCAGCACTGAATGCAACGATATGTTTCCGGAAGCGAAGCATTATGGACACGAGATCCTGTTGAATTGTGGGGCCTACCATCAGACAATCGTTTAGAGAAACAAGAGACGAAGATTTAGCGGACGCATTGAATACTACGCGCAACTTTGTAGTCTCACTTTGATCCTTTATAACGTAATGATGTGGCAAATAGAAATTGCAGTTACCTCTGTCGTTTAGTGCAGCGGTCATATGTCCCAACAGATGGTATTCATTCATAAAATCTTGATATTGAGCGTAGATTTCAGGTTTTCCCTGCAAACGAGTTTCTAGGGCATAAAACTGACGACGCGCTGACAGGTCGGATGAACCTAGTTGGTTCAATTTTGGATTTGTAGGAAGTGCGACGGTGTACCGGCCATCTACAGATCTCTCGACATTTTCCTTGAAATGAGATTCACAAGAAATTTCTTCTTTAGACCACACAGGTTTAGACGATACTGATTCCAATTCCCAAAACCGTTTTAGTTGAGCTTCGAGGGATTGAATGCTGCACAAAGCTATGTGAGACTGAGACTGAGTCTTTGCAGTATGTGAAATGTTCGTCTTGCCACTAACCACGTAACCCAATTCAGATTCGTAAAATGGAGGTAAGTCGCGATGTAGTTGAATTGATGACCCCTTGAAAAGACAATGATAAATCTCAGCACCCAACAGGATGTCGATCCGATTTGGTACATTAAAGTGAGGGTCGGCCAATTTTATATGATCAGGTAAGGTTAGCTTGGGAAGCATAACTCTTGTAGAAGGTATTTCATGGGTAATGGTGGGGAGAACATAACATTTTAACGTCGTAGCAAAGGTCGAGACACACGAAGAGACTTTTAAATAGATTTTGTGTCTGATCAATGTTTGTGATCCAGCAATACCGGTAATAGTTTTAGATGTGACGTGTTTACGTGCCTGTAACAATTTGCATGTTTGTGTAGTAACAAAATTCATCGTTGAGCCGCTATCTAATAGAGCTCTGCATAGGAGTTGGATGCCATCATTAACTGATGCTCGTACTAAAGCAGTGCCGATAAGAATGACCTTGCTGAACTTGGTTGATGTAGTCTCTGATGAGACTTTCAGACTGGTTCCCGCAGCACACGTCGCTTCACTGCAATCATTATTGAGTGACTGAAATTCGGAACAGTTAGCTACAACTGATTGCAGTTTAACCTCGGGCAATTGATTGCTGCGTTCGAAATGTAATAATGTATGGTGTTTGAGTGCGCAAGTTTGACACGGCGGTTGACGACATTCACTAAGAGGATGACGATCTCGTAAACAATTTCCACAAAGACGGCGATTCTTGATAAAATCATATCTGGATCTTGGCGTGAATTTAGTACTGGAGAATTCTGGACAATGAGCCAACAGATGGTTTCCCAAGCAACAACTGCATTTTTCGGATGCACTTGCCGGCGGTGCGTGAGTGACATTTAGAGTGACTGGTTTGTATGACTTATTCACTCGAGAATGAGTGTGAGCCGATGTAGATGCTAATGTCTCGAGCACTCTCACTCGGTTACGCAACAGTTGGATTAATTCGTCAAACCGAAGCAAATCATTTGGCTTGGTATGTTTTACCACATGGACCCTAGATGCCGTGTCCAATCGTTGAATCAGGTGGTGAACTAGAATTAAGTCCCATTCAGAAACAGCTACCTTTAGGGATTTTAATGCATTATAATGTTTGAAGATCTTCTCAACAAACATTTGGAGAGCTTTAGCTGAGTGCTCCTGAGGAGTTCGGGCGTCATAGAGTTCCCGGGTATGGTGCCGTTGAATCGAAATTTCGTTATTATATTTGTCGCACAATAATTTCCAAGCTACAGTGTAGTTGGCCGCAGTTACGGGAAGACTCTCGATTAGTGCAAACGCAGACCCTGCTCGAATACTTGAGATTAAATATAAGAACTTAACTGTTTCATCTAAAACCTTCGAGTGGATTAAATCAAGAAAAATGTCGCGAAACGATAACCACTCCGATTCCAAACCACTAAAGAACGGCAGTGTAAGCTCTGGAAGTCTAACTCCGGCAGAGACATTGGTAGTAGGATTTAACTCATGCTGAGACGTATTGTGAAATGAGGTTGACAGAGAACTGTCTTCCGATTTTTTGAGGTCGTGCAATTTGTCTCTCAACACGATCTCTAACTTACTATACTCTTCCTCAAAGACAGAGCGATCAGGAGTAGCAAATTCATCTAATACCTCGATTTTTGACTGGACCCCGTCATACTTGTCGTAAACACGTTGAAGCCGACTAAGAAGAACTTCGACTGCTCCAAATGACTCAGCAGTTGGAACTTGGGTCTTAAAATTGGTCAATTGGCCCTTGAATGCAGCTCGCTGCTTTTTGAGGAGTTCTAATTCAGCCATATTGCTGGTTGGACTATAGCGCTAAGGAGAGTAAATGAGACAGTGAGTAGATTTCGGACTCGGATTTAAACTGTTTTTAAAATACAAATTGACAATGTTTGAAGCACGTACTGTGAACTTGGTTTAACCCCTCACCGACGACAAAAAGACCACTGATACCCACCACTACGCCAAGATGCAAAGTGTATCGGTTTTTATATCAAAATTGATTGTAATATACCACTTTTGGTTGAAAGTAATATTAAAGATTGTTTGAAAAGTACTAATTTTGTGGACAATCAATATTAAGCAGTTGGGTTTTTTTTTTTTTAAATAAACCTTTTGTGTAAAATTGTTAAATTTAATAATTGATTAACTTTTTGTGTTTAATTTGAGATAACTAGCAATTATATTCAAGGAGTATGTAAATAATTTAATAACTAAGGCTAAAACTACTTTTCTTAAAAAATACCTGGTACTACATTCGGTGCTGGACTATAGTTTTGTTTTGTGACCAGATTCCTGACGATGATGTTCCCGTTCTGGCGTAAAATCCGGCTCGAAGGACCAAAATGTTAGCGCCTCTGACTGGCAGTGGACTGTATTAAGTTGATTTTTGATTTGATGATCGATGTTACAAAAAAGTCAGAGGCCTGACAAGCTGGATAGCACAACGATGATAGGTGATCTTGAAATAACACGTGCCTACACAAAAGCACACCTTGAAGAATATGCTGATTATTATATACGTGCCTAGACAAAAGCGCGTTCTTGACGACTATGCAAACTGGAACTAATGTTGGTTCAATATATATACGTGCCTACACAAAAGCACGTTCTCGATGAATATGTAGACTGGAGTAATTATTGATTTAATATATGTACGTGCCTACACAAAAGCACGTTCTCGATGTATATGTGGACTGGAGTAATTATTGATTTAATATATACACGTGCCTACACAAACGCACGTTCTCGATGAATATGTAGACTGGAGTAATTATCAATTTAATATATGTACGTGCCTACACAAACGCACGTTCTCGATGAATATGCAGACTAGAGTAATTATTGATTTAAAACATGTACGTGCCTACACAAAAACACGTTCTCGATGAATATGTAGACTGGAGTAATTATCAATTTAATATATGTACGTGCCAACACAAACGCACGTTCTCGATGAATATGCAGACTAGAGTAATTATTGATTTAATATATGTACGTGCCTACACAAGAGCACGTTCTCGATGAATATGCAGACTGGAATAATTATTGATTTAATATATATACGTGCCTACACAAAGGCACGATCTCGATGAATATGAAGACTAGAGTAATTATTGATTTAATGCATGTACGTGCCTACACAAAAGCACGTTCTCGATGAATATGTAGACTGGAGTAATTATTGAATTAATATATGTACGTGCCTACACAAAAGCACGTTATCGATGTATATGTGGACTGGAGTAATTATTGATTTAATATATATACGTGCCTACACAAAAGCACGTTCTCGATGAATTGAATATATATACGTGCCTACACAAACGCACGTTCTCGATGAATATGTAGACTGGAGTAATTATTGATTTAATATATGTACGTGCCTACACAGGTTCAATGGATATTCCTTTCTAATTAAACCTCCCTCGTTGATCTGCAGGCTGTTGTCGCTTGTTGTAGATAATTCTGATTCTTCTGAATAATTTTATTTTCATATGCGACTCCACAATAACCGCCAAAAATGTAAACCAAAAGAAAAATATGACTGTTATACTGCCAAGCGGTTGTAAATTTTTAGTTTTTATGTACGTACCTTATTCCTGGCACGTTTTTATATATAAATTTACGTGCCAGGTTCCAAATCACAGCGTTATGAAAAACTGTTCAGCGTTGTTGTTGTCACCATAATATAGTTTTATTTTTAGTTTAACATTTCACTGATGAAATAATTCAACTCAACTTTTAAAATTTGTTTTAAAACTTTATTTGAAAATGCGTAAAATATTTATACACAATATTCTGAATTTAATCTTATTTAATTAAAAAACACATTGAATTTTCTAGCAAGTTCGATCAACTTGACAAGAAGACTAAAAAACGAAGAAGAGAGCCCCGTCTCAAAAATCACCAATTAAATAACAAAACCAATCCAACCTTTTCCCGCTAGCAGCGCCAACATCAACTATTGGAATTAGTTCGAAGAAAACTGCATTATCGGCGCGTGAAAATTATTTGATGTTGACTGCTACATCGACAAAAGTTTGTTATGTTTAAATGTCAGAATGACATACTCAACCAAAACAAACAACAAACCCAAGGTTAGTTAAATAAATTTTGAATTTTAATTATTTGTTTGAATAAAATTGAATTTGATTTCTTTTCAGATTAGTGATTGATTTGCCTGTCGTGATTTTTGGGACGTATGAGCGCATTAAATTAAGTTTTATTTTAACAAACATTGATAAATATTAATTAAATGATTTTGTTTTCCTTTTTTCAGACTAAAACTAGCAGCCGCAACAATAATGACTGGAACAGCATCGCCGAGAATACTTTGACGAAGGACAGTGCTAAGTATTTATGAATGTGACCTTTTCGACTATTATTATTGTTTTTTTTATTTTTAGGCAAATCTGTCCATCGTCAACAAGAAGAATATCAAAAATATCATTAACATATATATTAAAAAGTAAAGGACCCAACATTGAACCTTGAGGAACGCCATTTTGAATTGTCATGAATGACCCAGATACTCCGCTTAGTTTAACACATTGTTTTCTATCATTCAAATAACTTTTAAACAGTTCCAAGGATTTCCTCTAATTCCAATACCCTTTAGCTTCCGAAGTAAGATGATGTGGCTCACTGAGTCAAAAGCTTTCTGTAAATCAATAAAGATACATCCAGCATTGTTTTTACTATCTAAAGCTTTTCGAATTTTGGTGATTAGTTGTGCAGTTGCTGCAGTAGAGCTAGATTGTTTACAAAAACCAAATTGATTGCAGTTTATTATATTATTTTCTTCACAATATTCATTCAAGCGATTAAATAGAACACTTTCAAAGATTTTTGACAGTGTAGAGATAACTGAGATCGGACGATAGTTGCAAGCTAATAACTTGTCTCCATTTTTATACACTGGACAAATTAGAGATAGTTTGAGACAATCAGGAAAATGAGATTGATCTAGACATTGATTTATGATTTGCGATAGTTTAGGACCTAAAATACATTTTATGAAGCTGCAAAATTTAGTTGAGATTTTATCATATCCTATGGCAGATTTCTGATTTAACTTGTCAATTATGTTAACTATTTCTAATCCAGTCGATTCTTTCATGACGAAAGGAAACTCAAAATTCCGTGTCCTGGAAGATAAACTAGGTTCTTCTGGTTCCGGTTCTGATGTAGCTGTTGACACGCAGTTAACAAAATATTCATTGAGTACTTCACATACTTCATTTTTATCACAAATGATTTTATCATTTGATTTTAGTACTTATATGTTTGTGTTTTTTTCATGCTTTTTGAATATAAATCTGTTAACAACCTTCCATAATTCTGTACTGTTATTACAGTCTAATTTACTTGAAAAATAATTTAGTTTGGCTTGGTTTATTGAATTTTCAGCTTTGTTTTTAAAAAAGTGGAATTGTGATTTCAAGTACAAATTAGATGGATGTTTCTTTAACATTTTATATATAGTGTCTCTTCGTTTTAAAACTGAAAGTATAGTAGAGTTTATCCATGGATTGTTCTCAATAATAATAATAAGTTATTCTCAATAATAATAAAAAATTTCATTTCAAACAAACAATTTTATTTTTTTCCAAAAAATTGGGTAAAAAATAAATAAAAACCTTTCTTTGACTTGACAACATTTTTTTGACAAACTTATAATGCCATAATTCTCAATAATAATAATAAAATTTATTACCAACAAACAATTAATTTTATTTTTTTTCCAAAAAATTAGGTAAAAAAATAAATGAAAATCTTTCGTTTGACACACTTGACAACATTTTTTTGACAAACTTATAATACCATAATTCTCAATAATAATAATAAAATTTTATTTCAAACAAACAATTAATTTTATTTTTTTTTTCCAAAAAATTAGGTAAAAAATAAAAAAATTCTTTCTTTTGACACACTTGACAACATTTTTTTGACAAACTTATAATGCCATAATTCTCAATAATAATAATAAAATTTCATTTCAAATAAACCATTAATTTTATTTTTTTTCCAAAAAATTGGGTAAAAAAATAAATGAAAATCTTTCTTTTGACACACTTGACAACATTTTTTTGACAAACTGATAATGCAATAATCTAGTTTTTGATCTCACATACCAATCCCTACCATCAAGATTTCTCCAAATTTAATGTTCCTACTCGTAATCACTTAAAATGAACGTTTTTTAAGCCAAAAATATGAAAATTTGCTATTTTTGACACACATAATGATTTTTTGACAAACTTCCGGTACAGTTATCGAACACAGCGTCCTTTCGGACCTGTCCCTTGTGAATACCTATTTTTAGAAAAAACATTTTTTGAAATCCCTCCAGCGGTTTTCCCTGCAGCGTACGTAATGACGGCGGCCGGCCGGCCGGCCGACAGACAGACAGACATTTTTTTTTTTGCTTTTTTAGAATCAGTAGGTCCTAAAACGTCGAGAAATGGGGTAAGAATTTCACTTTGAGCTCATGAATGTAATACTTAGGTCTTTCAGACCGAAGTAATTGATTTTGTAAGAATTTTTTGAATATTTTTAGAATTTTGAAAAATTTTTAATTTTTGATTTTATTATAATTTTTGGAATTTGCAAAATACTTAAAATTTTTGATTTGTAATATTTTTTGCAATGTTCTTAGAATTTTGGAAAAAGTTTGAATTTTTAAGAATTTTTGGAATATTATTGGAATTTAGAAAAAGTTTTAATATTTGATTTTTTCTAACTCTTGGAATATTTTTGAAATTTCGAAAAAAGTTTGATTTTATTTAATTTAACAATATTTTTGGAATTTTAATTATAATTTTCCGGCAACGTATTGATGTTTCGTGTTAGTTTTGTAATAAATTTCTAAACAGAGATAAAAATTACTTGTACTTTAACAGAGAGTTATGTTTGATATACATCGCTGCCCAAAACTAAAAATATCTCCTGATAAAAGTTTTTTGCCGAAAACTATATCAAAATCCTTAACCCAGACCGAAGTCTTGATATCTCAGAGCTGTGAGATTTCAGCCCCTTCATATTTTTCTGTTGAGAATATGTATTTTATTTCTCTCGTTTATTTTTTTCTGTTTTCTTTCTAAGCATTGAAATCACAAACATTGGATTCCAAAACTTCAAAATCTTTGAAAAATGGGCGAGGTTTTATAAATTTTGAATTGATTAAATCCCTTTCATTTGAAAATGTTATTAGGTTTGCCAATGTAAAGCCGAGAGTGGTAACGCAAATGACGACTCATGCCCTAGGATCGACGGATTTAATCCCAGTCAATTCTATAGATTTGATTTATAATACGGAAGTCTACAAGTTAGAGGTTTAACTTCTAACTTATAGACTTCAGTATTACCCTAACCTACCCTAACCTAGCCCTCACCTAGCCCGATATAGTGATCATTTTATCGCGATACTCTTTTTATCGGGAAATACAAAGGAGGGCATTGAGTTCCACAATTTGGCCACTCTATTAAAATAGTCGTTTTGGAAAAACATGGTTCTACAACGAGGTATTTGTACAATAAATGGATGGAATAACTCGGCAGCTCTAGTTTGTCGATTATACTGCGCCCACGATGGAAGGATATTTTGAATTTCCTTAGAAGAGAATTCGCTAAAGTTATATTTATATTAGATTGACAATTCAGCCACATTTCTTCTGTGCTGGAGTGATTCAAGCTGGTCCGTTAGTTCGGTATTACCAATCAACCGTATTGCTTTTCTCTGTACAGAGTTTAGATATTTTATTGTTGACTGACAAGCACCTCCCCAAACATGACAGCAGTACTCGATACATGGACGAACAAAGGACTTGAAGATTAGCAAAATTTGATTGGGATTGAAATACTTTTAACATCGACTCAAGAATCCTAATTTTTGCATTGCAGATTTAGCGAGGTTGAACACATGTTTATTCCATTTCAGGTTATTTTGAATATCCACTCCAAGAAGTCTAACTGATTCAACCTCACGCAATTCCTCATGGTTTATCTTAGTAGGGAATTCTTTTGTCGCTCTATTCGGGAAAGACGGCATAGTTTGGTTTTGGATGGATTAAATGAAACAAGATTACCATCACCCCATTCCATTATACGATCCAGGTCTTTGTTGATAGAACCAATTAGCAGCTTTCTATCAATGGTAACTGCAGTATGAGATCGAAATTTAGGAGATGCATGTGATGCATGCAATGTGCTGTCATCAGCAATACTATGGACTGGGTGCACTGTGGATATAAGTAAATCATTAATGTATAGAAGAAACAAGGTTGGTGAGAGTGCAGAACGTTGGGGAACCCCAGCATTGGTTGTAAAAGTATTGGTTGTGAAAATATTGGATGTGATTCCATCTAAATTAACATGAAACTGGCTACCTGTAAGACAACTATGAATCCATGAGACAATAAGATGGTCTATGCTATAAGATTTTAATTTAGCAATGAAATTTTTATGCCACACTTTATCAAATGCTTTAGAAATGTCAAGTGAAATACTGAATGTTTTACCACGGTTTTCCGGCGATTTATTCCAGAGATGGGATACGTAGGCTAACAGATCACCTGTTGCATGACTTCTACGAAAACCATATCATTAATAATTCGTGACATTTCAAAATAATCTATTAGATTGTAATTAACATATTTTTCAAATATTTTAGCTAAAACCGACATAATTGCAATTGGTCTATAATTGTTAGGGTCTATCTTACTGCCTTTCTTTGATATGGATTGAACGCTGGTCAGTTTCCAAGAATCGGGAAATATTCCGGTTTCATAAGATCAATAGAAATTTTTTGTTAAAATAGGAGCCAGTTGCCTAGCAAAGTTTTTAAGAATGAAGGGTGGAATACCGTCGGGGCCAGCAGATTTGTTGATATTGATAGAAAGAAGCATTTTCCGTACAATATTGCAACAAAAAATAATTGGTTTCATTTACGTTACAACTGGGGAAATGAGTGTAGGAGAATGGGGAGGTTCAACTATGTTTGAGTTTTCTGTGAAAATACGACACAAAAGATCCGCCTTCTCTTTCAAGTCGCTCACGGGAATGTCATTCAGAACTAAGGTTGGAATAGAGGATCGAGTAAAATTGCTCGACTGATTTAACTGCCTGAAAGAAACTACGTGAGCCAGATGGATGCTCGGCGAATTTCTTTGCTTTCTTCTGGATAAACGCATCTTTGTCCAAGTTTATTTTGTATTTACTAATATTTCTGGCTTTCTTATAGGTGTTAGTTTGGACCTTTGCTATAATATAAAACCACATAAACGAAAAATAAATGCCGGAACAAATAAATAACTTGCCCCCAGACGATCTACTTGATTTTGGAATCTCCTCTCTTATTAATTGACTAGCCTGTCATCTCTTTGCAGACTAGGGTTACATACATATATATATACATGTAGTTACACGGATGTGTACATATTATTTTAACAGTTTGCAGAATTATATACAAAAACAAGTAATAATAAAAAAATAAAGGAAAGATCTAACCTAAATGTTGTCCAGAATTCGTCTATGCTATCAGCTCTGTTTTATCAGGTTCCATATATTTACAAGTCTCCTTGGTTACTTCCTCCATTCAAATTTTTATTCTTCTTTCACTTTAACAATGCTTCCTCTCATTTATCGATAATTTCCCTCACTTTCAGATTACTTAGTTTTGCGGCAAAAACTGTTCCTTCCCTATTATCTTAGATAATGGCGGTGTACACTCCAATTCTCTTCTTCACTGAACTTCAAAAAAAGAGAACACTACAAATTTGTTGCAATGAATAATTCATTCTTATATATATATTTCATCGTTCACAAAAACTTTTGCTACAAATTGCTTTTACTAATAACTTGCGTATATCTCTAATTCTATATCAATCCCCAAACATGGGATTTTAATTTGGTTTTACTTTTTAATAACAATATTTTATTTATTCTTTAACTTTTCTATTATATTTTTTTTGATTTTTAATCACTTTTATATTGAAATTGTATTAATTGCAATATTTTTACTATTTTTACTTTTACTAGATGTGATCTATTGAAAAACCAAAACCGGAATGAATTTACATCAAATTTTTTATAAAAACATCGACTTCATTCAAAACAAAAAATGTGATTTTTTTGTTTTGACATCTTCTAATGAAAATCAAAATCGTGTAATACCAAGATTCAGCAAAAGTTAGTAACGACATCTGTTCGTTAGAAATGAAAATAAAATTGGGTACGTTCGTTTGTTTTTATAGTATATTCGAAATTTAACTAGCCGTTAAGTATTAGAAAATTTTAAAATGGTTATCAATGAAAAAAAAAATGAACTGAAACTAATGAAATACATTTTTATTGAATTAGAAAAAGAAGATGAATTGGTTTTATTATTGTTTAGGCGAATATAACGGACGTTACACCATGAATTCAAGGTAAAAAACCAAGATATTTACCCTTGAAATCACAAAAACGTCGTCACCCCCTCTACGTCAGAAACCATCGAACTACTTCCCACAACTAATCTGTATCTGGGATCGAGATACCCACAGTCACTGGCGTCAAGACCGATGACCGGTTCCTACACTCATGAAGTCCCTTCGATCCGAACGTCAGCACTATGGACACCCCGATACAACCAGTAAGTATGACACGGGAGGTGTGAACCACAGCGAGGACAACCAGGCAAAGGAACAACCCTACCTAACGAGAAGACATCATTCCCTGATGTCTTTCGCGTGATGGGCTCCAAGACTCTTACCGCTCATATCTATGCACTCGTAGAGTACATTTCCAATCTTAGTCTTAATCATCGCAGGTAAGAACTTTGGAGCCAATTTTGCCGAGAATTTTTTTGTAGCGTCACTCAAATGATGTTGCCGTACAAACACACGTTGTTGTGGTTGAAAAGTCCGTAGTTTAGATCGCAGGTTATACTGATGTTGCGATTTCTTGAAAGCTGCTTTTAAATTTTCCTGAACCCGGTTCCTGAGCAGAGTCAAATGATCAGAGCGTTCTATTTCCTCACCAGCATCTTCACCAAGCTTGTGTAGTGATCTCAACAAATGGTAAGTATTTCCATCCGAAACTGGATGTTGACCAAATAATAAATAGTACGGTGAGTACTTGGTAGCTGAATGTACTGCGGCCCGCAGTGCATACGCGATTTCATCAATTTGTGAATCCCACTTGGTATGTTGACCTTTTATGAATGCTCGAATTGCTGCTAGGACTGACCTGTTGACCCGCTCTGACGCGTTGCTTTGAGGACTATAGACACCGGTCCTAATGTGTTTAATCCCGAAATCTGACAAAAGACTTTGAAAGTTCCTACTAGTGAACTGTTTGCCATTGTCACTGTGTAGAAACTCTGGTACCCCATATGTAAGAAACACTTCGTTCCTTAGAAAAGCATTCACCTTCGGTGAAGTTGCGTTTCTAAGTGGTTTCAGTAGTACAAACTTCGTAACATGATCCAGAACTATCAATAACACCGTATTCCCAAGTGTAGAACGAGGGTACGGTCCCAAAAAATCTATATAGACTCTCTGCCATGGACGTGCTGTTTCGAATTGATATTGCATCGGAGGACGCAATATCTGATTCGTGGCTTTTGTTTGTTTACATGTGTCGCAGGACACAACATAGTTGTGTACCTGCGACGCCATGCCCGGCCAATAATAAAGACGTCGAAGTAATTCTAAAGTCTTTTTAACACCTCCATGAGCAGCAGTACTATCATCATGATGTTTCTGAATCATGTTGGAAGTCATCGGTTTTGGTACCCAGAGTTTCCACACAGGAACATCGTTAGGTATTGCATCAGGTCTTGGCTCAATACGTATGTATAGCTTATCATCCACGACTTTAACTGAAGGAAAGTCCTTGGGTGATGATTGAACTTTAGCTATCATATCCGTATATTCGTTGTGCCGATAACCTTCATTGTCGATTTTAATGTCGTTAATGTGATGTGTTAATGCTTCCGTCAATTCTTCGTGTGTATCGTCATAAAGACGAGATAGAGCATCAGGGACTATATTTTGGGTACCTTTTTGGTGGACAATGGTAAAATCCATATGTTGGAGTTTTAGGCTCCACCTAGCCAGACGACCACTCAAGTCTTTCTGTGACATAAGCCACTTCAGACTTGAGTGATCAGTCACAATCGTAAATCGGTGACCTTCAACATAGCCCCTGAATTTCTTCACACTCAGAATTGCCGCAAGACATTCAAGCTCAGAAACTGAGTAATTTCTCTGAGCTTTGTTCAGTTTTTTCGACATGAAGGCTATCGGACACTCTTGTCCGTCCTCGTCGATCTGATACAGTACACTACCTATCCCTGTCAGACTCGCATCACATCTAATAAAGAACTCTTTATTATAGTCAGGGTTTACTAATACTGGTGCTGTAGTCAGCAATCGTTTTAAATTTTCGAAAGCAGCTTGCGCTTCTAATGTCCATTTCAATTTCCCCGAACTCTTTTTTAATAAATCCGTAATCGGTGATACCACGCTTGCATAATTTGGTATGAAACGTGGGTACCAACCGGCCATTCCTAATAATCTCCGTATATGTTTCACTGTTGACGGAGCTGGATACTCAGCAACAGCTCTTACTTTGTCAGGGTCTGTTCGAAGACCATCTTCACCAACCAAAAATCCCAAGTATTTCACCTCTCCCAGAACAAATTTACTTTTCTTGAGGTTTATTGTTAACCCAGCCGCTCTTAACAATGAAGAGACTTTGGACAGCAATTCCATATGTTCCTGGAACGTGGAAGAGACTACCAATAGATCATCTAAATAAACAAAGACATTTTCGTGATATTGATGTGGTATGACTTTGTGCATTAGCCGACACATTGTCTGGGGAGCATTGCACAATCCAAAGGGCATAACCCGGAATTGATACAATGGACGACCAGGCACTGTGAAGGCTGTCTTGTCTCTAGATGCTTCTGCCAGAGGAATCTGCCAGAAAGCATCTTTGAGATCAATACTTGAAATGTACTTTGTGCTATTTACACGACCTAGTAAGCCATCAATCAAGGGAAGTGGGTAAGCGTCCTTTTTCGTTAGTGAATTGACACGACGGCTATCAATACATAATCTGTTTTTACCAGATTCTTTTTGTACCAAAACCACTGGCGAGCACCATGAACTGTTAGACTCTTCGATCACGCCCATTTGAAGCATTCGGTCGAGTTCGGCATAGACCTTTAGTTGAACAGCCGGTGATGTGGGATAATGCCTCTGTTTAACAGGTGCACTATCACCAACATCGATGACATGTTCAACCAAAGAAGTCTTTCCGAGTCCAGACACTTCAAAAGACGGGAAAGAATCCTTGATCATATCCAGTTCTCGTTGCTGGTCAGTGGTAAGGTTATGCGTATTTAAAGTTTGTAGCTCTGTACGAGTCAGTTCACTAACAAATGAAGGAACAATACCAAATTTCTCCCAGAAATCTATGCCCAGGTAGAGCTCTTCTCGTAATCCAGGGACAATATGAAACCGCATTGGTTTAGTGGAGCCATTCACAGTTATTGGAACTTCTATGTAACCCAAAATTTTATTTGCAGTACCATCTGCCGTACGAATACACGAAGTGTACTTACGGTAAGTTGTACCTGCTGATTCCAATAATTCCAAGGAATTTCTTCCAAGTATTGTGATTGACGCTCCACTATCCAATAGTTCTGACATATGTTTGTCCAAAATCTTAATTGTCAATCGCGGCCGAGGATCCTTTGTTTCTGAAAGGATAGATGAAATACATGCTTTACGAAATAATTTCCTCATCCTCCAATATCTGATGTTACGTTCAAGACGTCTAAAATACGTTCGATGTAATGATGGGAAATTAAATGTATTTGATGATTTTATTCGGGTTTCGTTGGTGGTTGCCGATCGTCCTGCGTTCCTACATCTCTCGTCGCTTTCTTCGGGCTCATTGGATGTTGAACCAAGGGCATCATCCCCGAAGCATGTACTCTCGGTCGATAGTTTAACGACGGGTGACAATATGAACAATTTGCATAAATTACATCCGGCTTGTTACATTTCCAACAATATAATTTAATTCTATTTTTAGAGCACTCAGGAGCTCGATGACCATTTACTCCACATCTGAAACACACTATTGGTTGTCTGGACATTGATGGACTAGGTTGAATGTTATCCGATGTTATGCCAGGTCGCTGCAATATCCGTCTCTGTGTTGAATCCACCGCTTCAATATATCCATGTTGTTCTGGTTCAACTTCCACCTCATAATCATCCATCTGCTGTAGCTCGCTAATTCTTAAATTTGATGTTCTGGTCGGAACTGGTGTGGACCACAAACGTTCAAACTTCTGACATAAAGTCCGAAGTTCATCAATAGAATTTATGGTTGCTGCTAGTGTAGCATTCTTGAGCTCCACACTCAGTCCCTCCCGAGCAATCTCCAACATTTTACGATCAGCAAATGGACGTGCTAAGCGACGGTTTAACGAACCCCATCTCCACCAGATACTCGTACACGCTCTCCTTTGACTTTTGTTTGCGGTTCAGAAGAACTCGCAAGATCGCCTTATCATCAGTGAGCGTACCGAAGGTTTGTAGGAGTCCCTCCCTTAACACTGGATAGGTCACCACCTCATATTCATGAGTTAAATTCAAATAGTATCTGTCGGCAGCCCCCTTGAGATACCGTGGAATGATAGACCTAAGGTCGTCCCAATTCACACGGCCCCTCCTGGCAGCCGCCTCCACTCTATGAATAAACTCATGAACATCAGGAGAGTGACCATCTCCTGTGAAGGTTGGAACCCAATTTGAGTCATAACGACTCAAATTGTTCCCACGAACCCCTCGGTACTCCACTGGTGCTAACGCTGGAGCCGCGTCACGCCATACCTGAGGAGGTTGGTTGTACGGTGGTGGTGCTGTTAGTGGAACTGGTGGATATACTGGTAGTGGTTGTACCTGTGGTACTGATGAACGATTTAATAATTGTTGTTGTACCAATGCTGGATTGTTGTGTAAGTGTTCAGCTTGGAATGTTGGACCCAATTGTGGTATTGCAAAGTCCTCTGCCCTCAAGCCCGATTGCTGGAAATAAGCCGGTGGTAATTAATCTGACCGTCTCTGTTGTTGCTGGTTTGGACGATTCAGACTATGTATTGTTTCCGATATTGGCCGTACTGGGATCGGTGTGGATCTCTCATCTGGTTGAAAAGCAGATGAAGCAGACGGAGCAGATGATACTCCTGGTTTATTCTGCATAACTGGACGTGTTGACAGTGATCCTATTATATCCCAGGCGCGTGACAATTGCGAGATGGCGTAGGTACGGGCTTCTTGCAAGTCATTGCGAGGACCCAACCTATTCATCCTACCTGTGTAATGCAACACTCGATTCGCCAAACCATCTAAGAAGGTCTGATTAATCGGTGGCCGAAGTCGACGTACCTGATCTAAAACAAGTTGTGCTGCCTGCACCACCATTTGAGATTCCTCTATCAAATCTCTCGCATGAGACATTGTTATTGGAACTGACCCATGATCTGCATGGTTTCGCAGTTCCTCTGCCCAATTGACCCCCCTGAAGTCCACACCCCGAACCAAACATTCGACCTGCAGCTCGGTGGGTTCCAGACCATAGAACGGATGGTCAACGTCTAGTTGGTTTGACATTTTGATGGTAAAACCCGTAAAATTATGAACTCGCAAACACCAACAATACTAAAACCAATTCCCAACAAAAAAAATGTAGTTAGTACGCTGTAAATGTAAAAATAATGAAAAACGCAAAAACGAAAAAAACAACGAACGCCCAATTCGAAAACACAAAAGTTTTTGCAAAAACAAAATTTCGTAAAAGAACAAAAAAGACCACTGTCGTACCCAATCTTTACTTCACCTTTCACAAAAATTCCTAAAATATTGTATATAAAAATATAATTTATTTATTTAATTTCAGATATGCTGAAATTTCAGAATTAATTATATACCTAAAATTATTTATTGACGATAGCACCCCTAAAAATATTTATTTATTTTTAAAAAAAAATTGAAAAATAAAAAATATTCAAAAGAATGTTTATTTATCGGATGCACCGTCTTAACTTTGAAATATTTATTTATTTTTTTTAAAAAAACAAAGAATATTTATTTATATCTTGATGTAATTTGCTTAGTTAAGAAAATTTTATTTATTTAGCTACCTAAAATTATTTAATTCTAAAAAAAATTATTTTATTTAATAAAAATTATTATTTATTTAATTTTCAAAAAAATTTGTTTTATTTATTTTATTTTTATTTAATAAGATAAGAGATTCCCAAAATCAAGATTCGTCTGGAGACAATTTAAAAAGTAAGTATGGTACAATATCCATTTTGTTTAAATTTAAAATATCGCGTTCGCGAGCCCACTCCAACAATGCATGTGAGAACTGACTAGAAAAGCCCCTAACGACCAGATTCTACAGAACAGTTTCTCCCCAACCTAATAAAACAATCACAACTGTCACGATTAGACCCTTGGTCCATTTCTACTGACCCAGTTGTGCTTGTTTAACCTACAAATAAATTACAACTAAACCTAATGCGAAAGTTGAAGAACGCTCCCGAGCACCAGACTTCAAAACCTAAACTCCATGAAAAAATTGTTTTATTGTAAAAGCTAAGTGGAAAAATGGAAAAGTTTTTTGAATTTGTATGAGGTGAAGCCTCTGATCCTGAAAGCAAAGTATAATTGGTTCTTCTCTTCATTACACCGAAGAAGCCTCTGAGCAAAGAATGGTACTACTGGTTTGCACCTAAGTACAAACACAGCAACACCACTCCTCGTCCCTGAGGACTTCCTCGCCGAATGAAGAGAAGAAACCAATGTTCTTCGATCGCATAACCCCGATGGCCATAGGCGACCTAAGAACGTCATTAACGTTAAAGAGTGAGGCTCTATGGATGGCTTGTTAGGCCTACCGCTAAGAAAGAATTTTAATTAAACCTAAGTACAAAAAAAAAAATTACAAAAAAAAAATATCTACAGTACGAAATATGTACAATAAATATGTACAATAAAGATATGTACAATATTTATATTCACAATGACTATTTACAAAATTAAATTACATTATGTACATTATGTACAAAAAAATTGTACTATATATATAAAAAAATATATGTTACATGGTATACAAAATATATGTACAATAGTATACCAAAAATATTTACAATATGTACAATCTATATATTATGTACATTGGCGGTATAAAAAAACAATCTCTGAAAAAAATTACCACCTCAAAACGGTTTTTTCCAAACTGACAAAACAACAACAAAAAAAATATTTTTAACTTATCCGACAACCAGGAACAGGGGCCTCCTGCGGACCAATCCACTCCTCTACCTGTCGCGTGATCGGTGAGATGGGAACCTCCTCAACCAGCTCCTCGACTTAAGTACTCTTGGTCGAGGAAGCTCCCAGCTCCACGACCGAGCGACTCTCCTTAGCCTTCCTTCTCCTCTCCTTTCTCTTCAAATGAGAGCTCCTATTTCTGGAGATCCTCTTCCTTTCTCGCCAGCCCACATTCACTTCCTCATCCACCACATCCATCTCATTCGCTTCCTCATTTACGCACTCATCCACTATTTCTTTCACCAGCACATCCAGAAACTCATCATATTGCTCCTCGGCTATATCATTCATTAATTCCCTATAAATTCCATCCTTCACCTCATTCATAACCACATTTATCACCCATTCCACCACATTCATTGCCTCATCCATTTTCTCCTTTCTCTCCACATGCTCTCTCTCTTCCACCTCATTCATCCACGGCTCAAACCCCCCTGGTCGACTCCTCCTGATCCGCATCCCCTGTTGTCCCTTACAATACATTTCCAGGAAAAAAAAAAAAATTGAAACAATTCCAAAAAATTTTAATAATTAAAAAAAACCAGAAATTGGTTTATTTCAAATTTATATATTTTATATATATTTGATATATATGTACCAAAAAAACAAGATCAAACCCAATAAATTATATATTTATAAAATTCGCCAATATAGACAAAATCCTATTTATTTAATATGAAATTCTATATAAAAAAAAACCACAACTGGTTATCACACTTTTATATTTCGTGGATATAAAATCCAAAAAAACTAACCAATAACTGGTTTCAAAAAAAAATATGGAAACACTTACAAATACTCAAAACAAAACCGGTTTGCCAACGCCCAAACCCGGTTTGTACCAACAAATTTACTTAGTGCCAAAAGATAACTGTAAAATATCTCTTTTTGCGCTAAAAGTCTATTCAAATCTAAAGGGTCCCTTTAGTTCGGCGCTACGTTATTTAGTTTGGACCTTTGCTATAATATAAAACCACATAAACGAAAAATAAATGCCGGAACAAATAAATAACTTGCCCCCAGACGATCTACTTGATTTTGGAATCTCCTCTCTTATTAATTGACTAGCCTGTCATCTCTTTCCAGACTAGGGTTACATACATATATATATACATGTAGTTACACGGATGTGTACATATTATTTTAACAGTTTGCAGAATTATATACAAAAACAAGTAATAATAAAAAAATAAAGGAAAGATCTAACCTAAATGTTGTCCAGAATTCGTCTATGCTATCAGCTCTGTTTTATCAGGTTCCATATATTTACAAGTCTCCTTGGTTGCTTCCTCCATTCAAATTTTTATTCTTCTTTCACTTTAACAATGCTTCCTCTCATTTATCGATAATTTCCCTCACTTTCAGATTACTTAGTTTTGCGGCAAAAACTGTTCCTTTCCTATTATCTTAGATAATGGCGGTGTACACTCCAATTCTCTTCTTCACTGAACTTCAAAAAAAGAGAACACTACAGATTTGTTGCAATGAATAATTCATTCTTATATATATATATTTCATCGTTCACAAAAACTTTTGCTACAAATTGCTTTTACTAATAACTTGCGTATATCTCTAATTCTATATCAATCCCCAAACATGGGATTTTAATTTGGTTTTACTTTTTAATAACAATATTTTATTTATTCTTTAACTTTTCTATTATATTTTTTTTATTTTTAATCACTTTTATATTGAAATTGTATTAATTGCAATATTTTTACTATTTTTACTTTTACTAGATGTGATCTATTGAAAAACCAAAACCGGAATGAATTTACATCAAATTTTTTATAAAAACATCGACTTCATTCAAAACAAAAAATGTGATTTTTTTGTTTTGACATCTTCTAATGAAAATCAAAATCGTGTAATACCAAGATTCAGCAAAAGTTAGTAACGACATCTGTTCGTTAGAAATGAAAATAAAATTGGGTACGTTCGTTTGTTTTTATAGTATATTCGAAATTTAACTAGCCGTTAAGTATTAGAAAATTTTAAAATGGTTATCAATGAAAAAAAAAATGAACTGAAACTAATGAAATACATTTTTATTGAATTAGAAAAAGAAGATGAATTGGTTTTATTATTGTTTAGGCGAATATAACGGACGTTACATAGGCACTATGGGTTTGAGGTATTTTATTTAAGTTATGCGTCTTAAATGCTTTGCGTTTATTCCTCACTGCCTCACCAGCATCCCGTGTGAACCAAGGCTCAGTTTTAGGAGTGATTAATCGATTTGGAATAAACCGCCGCATTCCTGCTTTTATGATTTCAGAAATTCTTATTGCCGATGTGCTAGGATCTTGATCAACACAACAAATAGTTTTCCAAGGTGTTTCATCATAAAAGTTTCTCAGTCCCTCCCAGTCAGCGCGTTTATAGTTCCAAACGCGACGAGGATTTGCTTTAATTTGTGTTGGTGATGTGAATTGCACTATTGCTAATATTAGTAAATGGTCTGATGTTCCGAGGGGTTGTTCAACTATTGTCTTCGTAGTATCTTCGTAGTATCTATATCGTTTGTCAAAAGCAGATCCAGCAAATTATTGTTATGATGTGAATTGTCTGCGATTCTAGTGGGACACTCTATCATTTGCGTCAAACCGTGATAATCTGCGAGTATCAGTTCGGCCTGTCTTCCTACGTCATCAGTGCGCGATGAATACTTAAGCCATTATTTATTATGAATATTAAAGTCTCCAAGAATGACCAGTCTTGCTTTGGGGTAATCCGTGGTAATCTTGTTTAGATTAGCCGATATTTTATCGAAAAAGGCACATCCTGGGGGAAAATTTGAGGATATGTATAATTCTATTATAAACATAGTTTCATCAACACCTAAGATCTTCAGTGCTATAGAATTATGGGGCTTAGAGTTCAACTCGTAGGCCTTAATTCTCATACATGAAAGTGAATCTCGAACAAATACACAGACACTATGCTTGTTATAAAAAGGGTTGCAATTCGTAACTAGGAATTCGGTATATATTGAGATCCAATTTCGATGCTTTGCCACTAACAATTGTTTCGGTAAGAAACTATATGTCAGGTTTATTTTTTTTTCGGTGTAGTGATGAACCTCGTTTAGATTCGAATTGAGACCTCTTATGTTGGCGAAGTCAATGCTAAGCTGTTGGTTCATTCTGCTGCCATTTTGTTGAGACAAAAACTTACCCTTTGACATAGCAGGTATAGATACTGAAATTCGACCAGGCCTAAATTTCAACAATACACAGCACAAAAAAACTGGTATCTCTTTCACAAAAACACGATAGCAGGTTTCATGCAACAGTTGCACGATAAGGGAAAAGCAAAAAAAAAATGGCGACACAAAAGACACTAACAAAAAACTCGAAATTCTTACTAATAACTAAAACGAGATTTTATATTTCTTGTTACCAGGCAATACAAACCAAATTTAAGCTTTAAAATAATAAATTTATTACATCAAAGCAATAAAAGGCAAAATTTTACCTGCTTACCGCCTCGCAGCAGTAAATATAAAATACTAAATAACTTTTTAATAAAGAACAATCCCACCAATTATATAATTGTACGCCTTCTATCTTCACTTCACTTTTATTGTCAATAACACTAACACACACTTAGCGTATTTTATCTTATTTTACCTTTACTCTGTCTTTATAAAGACATACATGCAAAAATAAAATAAAACAAAATACAACTTATGTTTTTATTCTCGATTATTTTTTTTTCTTTAAAATTTAGCAGACAACCTTCTTCTTCTGACTTCGGTTGATGAAGGTAGTAATATTAAGATGATATGTGGAAATGGTAAATTATAGTAGATTATACATCAAGAGAGAGGAGTGCAAGTTTTTAGCATGATATCTCTTAAGGTGTTTATACTATGTTTTGCACGACCACAATATAAATATAATATTAAAACTAAATCTTATCATTTAAAGAGAACGAAAATTACAATTTTTAATGTTCGTCTTAGTAGGCGGTTTTTATTCAAATTTTTTGAAGTTATAGTAAATGTTTCCGTTTCCATGATAACTATCATTGTTGTCATGGTTTGTAATTTTTTACTCCCTAAGGAGTACGCAAATGAGGGAACGGAATTGAACTTTATATACAGCTCGTGCAAAAAATATATTTCATCATTTTATTTCGTTGATAGAATTTATTAGAATGATATTTTTTTAACAAAATATGCTTTGTAGTTGGAACTACAAAATGTGTCACAACAACACATAGAAACTTTTTAAAACTTAGGTCGCACAACAACATCCGTTCTGAAGTGTTGATGCACGCAAATTTTTTGTTTGTTTGTTTAAAATATGGGTAACAAAACAATTAAACCTATCACATAATAAAGTATGACATAAAAGTAAAAATATGAGATAAAAAGAAAATATTTTAAAAAAATTTGGACTAACAAAACCTAAATATTTCAGAACTAAGATTGAGGGTGCTCCCGTTTGCTGTATAGAGTTCATCCGTCATCAACCCTTAGATATCACCCTGCCAAGTGATATTTCATTACTATTGCCAATTGTATGATAATACTTCATGTTAACTCATTTTAATTGCAGGCACGGCAATAAAAACAAAAACAACATTAAAAAAAAATTCAACAGAATTTACAGCTTTCTTTGAAATGAATTTCTCTTGCAAAATTCACATAGTTTTCATAAGACTGCGATGATGTAACGTCAAATTTAATTAGACTGCGATGGTGTTAATAGTTTAAGTGATTATAATGAAATTTAATTGTGAATAAAGTTTTCGTTGTGTTTATACTGAAAATTTCTACAAGCAACCGTTAAAGTTATTGAGCATTCTAGATAGGAATATTGTTTGCTGTATTATTTTCTGTTGTGAATAAATAAAGTTGTGAAATATACTTAATAAAATCTGGCGTTTATGTTTACTAATCAGTGATCGAACCTAGAAGGAGACTTGGGAATTACATTTATCGAATTTTGAGTTGAGTCAATTCGAAGTAAGGTAGAAAAACGTGACAACATGTTTATATTTTTATTTTAATAATAACAATAAATTCTAAAGTATTTGTAGACGGCTAATCGGTTTTGAAACAAAAAAATTCTTTGCAGCATTTGGATGGTCGGAAAATTTAGGATAAATTATAGGTAAATTAAGGAAAATCAACTCAACTGGGTAAAAGTTCCGGAAAGGGGATGGGGGTAGCTAAATAAACGTTTTGAGGGTTTGAGGCTGGTTTTATGAAATAGGCCAATGTAAAATTTGCACAAACCAAACTTAAATGGGGTTGCCAATGACATAAAGTTATATATAAAAGGTCATTTCTTCAAGGGAGAAATACCGTGCCATCATCAAGGGATATTCCATAACTAAGATTGAGGGTGCTACCGTTAACTAAAAAAAGATCATCCGCCTGCACTCCTAATATATCACCTTAGTTAGTGATACCTCACTGCCATTACCAGTGGTGTGTGATATCCTACTTCAACGCGTATGACTCACTCCCGTCCAACTGTTCACTCCCGTAGATTAAAAATAAAAGATTACAAAACCACAAAAACTGATCTCTCAATGGACCTAACCACATCGAAACTAGTTTGGTCTTGTCTTTTATTTCTTAAGTAAATAACTGATCTATTTAGTTCAACATCAATTTCACCATATATTTTTGGGGAATCGAGTGTTTAGGCTATTTTGTTCTACGACTAAGAATATAAACAAAAACATAGAACCTTCTTCTTTTTTGAAGTCGGTTAAAAATAAAAATCAATCGAAAGCGGAACATGATTGTATAAAACTAATTATTTATTTCTAAGCACCCTATGAATTTAGTTTTAAAAAATTTAGTTTTAAAACAAGAACTTTCACATTTTTTTGTTTCTATACAAGGCTGGTAGATTATTTTATTCATTATATAAAAAACTAATACTTTTTTATTTTTACGTTATGGTTATTCATTACTGAGTTTGAATATTTTTTAAATATAACATACATATAACATAAATGTTTTTTTTAACTACTAACTTGAGAAATCGTCATTATTTACTCGAATGCCCCAATGAGAAGTAATTTTTCTCAACCTAGGTCAATAATAATAACAAAAAATTACCTAGGTTAATAATGACAAATTTTCTTTTATTTTTAATTGAAATGAACAAAAAAACACAAACAAATAACACGTGCATTCCTTTGTTTCGTTTTATTTGTATGAAACTAAACTTCCAGGCTACTCGATATTTTAAGATATTTAAAAAAATGAAATGGAAAATGACTAATATCAAAATCTAATCAAAGCAAATATGATAATTAGTGTTAGTAGTTAAAAAAATTCTATATATATCTCGGTTGAGAAGACTAATATAGACCTCGAACATTATATCTCTTGGCGCTACGCGCCTCAGGATCTAAAAGTTCTCGGTCAATAATAGCTTACTTCTCAACCTTGATATATAATGTACTATTTTTATAATGTTTTCCAAGAACAATATAACAGACTTTCTATCTTTGAACTTTTAACTTTGCTTTTTAATTAAAAATAATAATAAATAAATATTAATATAAATATAAATAAATACTTAGTTATCATAAAGTTTGCTAGAGGCTCACCTCACTTTTGAAATTTTATATCAATATAAGAAAAAAACTATTTAAACTCTTCACTTAAAACAAATTTGTACACTATTTATTTCACTTACTTCGCTATACCTAAATAAACCTCTGCTTTTGACCTTTTATTAAGGAGTTATCGGTGGGTTGTTCCATGGTTGTACTTTTGCACTTCCAAAACTAAGAAACATCAAATTGCCTATAAAATATACGCCAGAAGTGATATAAAACATAGTTTGCCACTGTCCTAAATTGGTCTGTAAATATTTAATTGAAAATTAAATATTATAATTAGGTTTTATATCAATACCTTATCGTGAATAATAGCTCCAGCCACTAATGGTGAAATAATTGATGCCAGTGTTGCCATAAAATTTGTTAAACCACACAAAATGCCAGCAAAGTTTGGTGAAAGATCCATATGATTAACCTTTAGTTAAAAGTTAGTAATTAAAAATACCAAACGTTATCAAGTAATAAATACATACGTGTATCGATACAAATCCCCCAACAGCTGTCGTAACTCCTGCACACAACAAACTCACAGCAATAACTGTTTGCTCTTTACTTACAAACGTAATCGCGATCAAAACTATCATTGCACCCCACAGCGTTATTGAACTAAATATTTTTCTATTTTTTGATAGTGTAACATATTTATTGTTAATCAAAAAATCTGATAGCAATCCGATGAACAAACCGAATACAAACTTAACAGCGTATGGTAGCGCAGACAATAAACCATTGCTTGTTATATCAAAATCTAAAACATTTTTAATGTAAGTTGGTATATTTGTTAATAGAAACGTAAATCCCCAATCGTTACAAAATTGTGTTAAAATTAAACACAAGACTGGAACTGACGATAATATTTTCTTCCACGGTATAGGAAGATTGTTCAGTGTTTTTAAATCCAATCCACAAGAGACTTCAATGTATTTTGCTTCCTCGGTTGAAATATATTTGATATCCTTCGGAGCTTCACCTGCAAAATAAAACCAAAATATCGACCAAACTAAACCAGCTGCTCCAGAAACATAAAAAATGAATGACCATCCAATTGTGTTGGCTATCACTCCACTAATAGACATAGAGGTTATTATTCCAAATTGTAATCCAGTCAAACAAACAGCTACAAGCTGACCACGTTCTGGTAATGGAATCCATTTAGTGATAAATATACCAAAACAAGGCAATAAACCTCCTTGAATAATTCCCATTAGAACTCGAACAGCACAAAGTAGTTTCCATCCGCCAATTGATGCACAGACAGGTGTCAATATCGTTAGTATAGAGCTAGCTATTGTTGATATTAGAAATAATCCTTTAACTCCATATCGTTGGGCAAGAGTAGCTGCCGGAATTTGTGTCACTATATATCCTAAATAAAAACTGCTAAGAATATATGATTGTTGTCTAGCATCCCAGTTGAATTTCTGTGTAAAAAGTAAATGAAATAACAAAATGTTTTATAACTGCCCAATATTATTTACTGGTAATCCGGTATTTAATGAATCGTCTACCATTGCAACGATTGCTATAGATAAAATACTGCGGTGGGTATATTGTATGGCGAATAATGCAAAAATCATCAAAACTTGAATATGTCGTACTCCATATTTTGCTTCTATAATATTTGAAATAAATTCATAAAACTGATTAATAATGTAAAATTTCTCTTACCTTGAGATTTAGTTTCAATGATCTGATCATTCGAGTCTCCCAAATCATATTTTTCGTCTTTTGTTGGTGGCATTTTTTTAAGACTAAATAATATTAATTTTCTATCGATTAAATTTTAGTCATACTTAAAAAATATTAATTAATATTTGAGACCATTTTAGTTTAGAAATCCTAAGTAAGTATTCAAGTGGTGATTTCAATGATTAAATGTTAAATTTAATTTACATTTAGTATTATTTTGTCGTAATGGATCAATGAATACTGATCATTTTTTCATGGGTACATAAAGTATTTATAACAAGCTGTATTAGATCGATTATTAAAAGATCGGAAGGTCGTAATTTTTAGTTATTTTAAGAATGTTTAAAGCTTTTTAAGTATGTTTATAGTACATATATGCAAAGAGAATATTTACTCTTTGAAATATGTATAAGCTGAGTCTGTAAAAAACTTTCGAACTGTTATTCGAAATTAGTACCGGTTTTCAGAGATATTTAATAAGATTTAACCTTACAAATAGATTTTCCTAAAATGATTGAACTCTTTAATCGAAAACGTTAATATACGGATTTTTTATGAGCAGTTAAACTTACACATGTAAGAGAATTTTGAATTTTTTTTCAACCCGAAAGTGTGTTTCGATTTTCTCTGAATAAATTTTTTCAGTTATATTATATATATAATTCAGCTATATTATGAGCTGGATAAATACGTACAATTGAAGATAAAAGCCACAATCAGAGTTGTGCATTTTCATGTAAAGAATAATTCTTTACATTTTTATGAAAAGAATTAGTAAAGAATAGTTTTTTACGTAAGGAATATAAAGAATGATTAATAAATGTAAAGAATTTTACTTTCAAGTGATTTTTACAGCTCCTTTAAGAAGACAAAACTTGTGCCCAATTCCAACAATGGTAATACAAATTTTGAATTGAAAAGAATTACGAATTTCAGTCTCTATAAAATATTTTCCCGCTTTAATCATAGAAAGAGCAAGGATTGGATATCATAAATTATGTATTAAAATTTAAAACTTATTATAATAAAATTAACAATTTAACTACAATAACATCAATTTGTTGAATAGGACACATATAACAAGCTTGATTTACAATAGCAATTATTTTCAGTATACAAATTATCAAAAACAGGCTTTACCTGTCAATTGATAAAATGAAGTATGTCCGAACCCAAGTTTTCAACCATTCAACTCAAGAATTTAGATTAAAGAAAATGTTTGTTGAGATGTCACATATATAAGCTATCTTTGTATTCAAAAACAAATGTTATTTTTAAAATTTTAGTTGTACAAACAAATGATTGATTTCACAAATTCGATATTTCTGGTATCGTGAAATTGTTTATTTATATTTTAACAAGTTCGAGATTAAATTTAAAATTTATTTAATTTAGGTTTGGTTAGTTTTGGTTTGGAGTCGATACTAAAAATAAATTGGACCAATTTACAAAAACCAGAAGATAAGCTTTTACCTGCAGTTATTAGCCAGCAGTCAGAATACACCAGCTATTAGTCAGACAACACAATGTATTAGTTTGCAAGAAAAACCACCAGTTATATATTAGTCAGCAGCATAAATACCCTGGTTAAACATTCCAATTCAAACCTATTGAATCCTATTAAATCCAATATATTTTCAATAAGATTAAATCGGATTGAATTGGTTTAATAGGAAGACTTCGATCAACCAATTAAAATTCAATGGGAATGAATGGGATTCAACAGGAAAAGAGGTTCTATAGGATTCTAATGGAAATTTCCAATTGAATTTCAATCGGAAATTAAGAGATTTAATAGGAAAACGGAACATAGAAAAAAATTAAACAATCTTATGAATTTAACAGGATTTAATTGGAAAAGATTTAATAGGAATGAATAGGATTAATCGGAATTCTGCAATGGAAATTTCCAATTAATTCCTATTTATATACATTTCCTATAGAATCCTATCCATTCCGGTTGAAAAATAAAATAGAGATTTTTAACAGGAATGAATATATAGGATTGTATTGGAAATAGATTTTTTGAATAGGAATTAATTAAAAATTCCCAATGCAGAATTCCGATTAATCCAATTCATTTTTTTCAATTGGTTTCAATTGGAATGTTTAACCAGGGTACATGAATCCTCTTACCAGCATCAGAAAGTTAAGGTACCGTGTTAGTTTTAAGTTACATAAAAGTAGTCGATTAGTTAAAATAGTGTCAGTAAACGTCAATTATACTTTAAGGACTATATCATTTTATAGCTAAATATTATAAATATTATCTTAAGTTTAAGTGTTTGAAAATGGAAAATTCTGAAATTCATGATTTAGTACAATCAATTCTTATTTTCAATGGGGAAAAAACCGAAAAACTTGTTGAAAATTTACAAATATTTTTTAGTATAAGTGAAATGATTTACGACATTTTCGGCGAAAACCAAAAATTATTATGTATGACCTACATTTACAGTAGATTTCGCGGAGAAGCATTTAGGCTTCTAAATAACTTGATACCATTTACCAAAATCGCGGAATTAAAAAAAATTCTATACAAACACTATTTCCCAATTAAATCAATATCTGATTTAATAAACGCCCTACTAAATTGCAGACAATTACCCACCGAATATGATTTACAATATTCAACCCCAAAAAAATCAATTAAATTCAATTAAAATCCAACAATAAAATTAGGCATAATTAGTTCTTTAGAAAAAAATCTAGGCATATTAGTTAATGCTTAGAAACAGAATCAGTAATTAATTTTGAAACACAAAATAACATATTTAACATAATTACAAACAAATTACCGACAAATGATCAATTATTTACAAACAAAACACAACCAGCCAAGTATAGTCAAATTCAAATTGATAATTCTCAACCTTTTAAACCTAATTTCCAACTTCCACAACAGTTCGTAACCACAAAACACACTAAACAAATTTATAATAGAACAATTAAAAAACGAAAATAACCAATAACAGAATTATATATTCGAACTCCAGACTCTTAATAAATCTAAAAACAACGAAATAGAACAATACAAATCATTACTAAAAAAGCATCAACAAGACATTACCAATTTCAAAACAACTAACGAACATTTACTGAAAAACTTACATGCATCCAACCCACATCTAAATCAACTCACCTTCGAATTCAAAGACTTGTACAACAAATACAAGTACTTAAAGACTGACTCGAACAACAACCTAAACACAGCAAATCTAAAAGTAGTCAGGCAGCTACAAGAAAATAAAATACTTTTAAATAAAAATAGTAATTTAAGATAACAACTAGAAATTAAACAGTCACTACATAAAGAACGAACAGATAGAAAGCTACGAATGACAACTAACAAACTGCATTATGTTGAACAAAAATTCAAAGTTTTTAAAAATAAGCTTACAGTACCCGGGATTTTTTGTAATATATAGTAATATTTAACTTTGAACTAAAAAATGAACACCAAAACTATATTGCTTTTTATTCCGTATATTCTATTTATTTTATATTGCCACTCTTTTAAACCACTCTTCTCGTAACTAATCACTAACTAAACTAAAAATTTACACTTCCTCTTTATTTATCCGTATCTATCATTAATCCTTATTTTTAACTAGGGGGTATCCCGCAGGCAGAAAAGCAAAGTTATATGGAAATTTTCGATCATTTTCGTGTTTTGTATGTGCTAGCTAAAATAAATTTTACATAAATTATGCTTAATATATTCAATAAGCAAATTAAAAGTTTTAAATTTTAGTACAATGAAAAATTACATTGACAATTTTTAAAATTATTGGAAGTTGTGTATACCAAACAATCCTTTGTAAATTTTGTGATTTTTTTCCCATATAGCGCTTTGGCGGTGAACACCGGAACAGAAAAATTGCCCAATACTCATTGTTTAACATTTTACTGATCTACATTTAAATTGTATAATTTAATTGAAGAAAGTATTTTACGAAATGTTGTGTCAAAAAGTGAGGAAATAGACCTTTAATTATGTATGTACTTTTATCAATTTGTTTCCACTTTTCTTTTTTAATAAACTTATTATAAAAACCAAACCATAAACTTATTACCAAACCAACCTACCAACTTTACTATTTAATGTAAAAATTATTCCTTTAAAAAAAGGTTATTATTCCTTTTTAAAAAATTCGAACTATTTTTCATAATAAATATTACATATCTTGTGACTAATTCAAAATAAAAAAGGTTTTATTAATAAAACATCAACAAAAATTATAAATATATAAATATTATGTAACTTAATTAAAATAAAATCCCCTGAATGCATTCTATAATCATTGCATTCATATTCATTCATAACTAAACAAAATGACGTCACACGATCTTTTATGATAAAGCTATTATATTGCAAGAGAAATACATACTCAAATAGTAGTTTTTGTTTTTCCTTATTTTAGTTCACAGGAATGAAATTATGGCAAATAATTATCGGAAACCACTATTATATGATTTTTAGCACTGCCTGTCAAAAAACTAATTAATTTTCTTGTTAATATCGAAATTATAATAATTTGAACGAAACGGGAAATGACAGTGCAATAAAATGCTATAAAAACTGCATTATTGATCAAATTGTATTATCGTAAAACGAAATGTATGTATGAATAAAATAAAAGTGTGTAAAAAAACAATAATTTTAATTTACTTTAGATTTTTGAGATCAATTAAACTCAAGTAAGTAAAGAAGTAATTGGAATTTTTTCAATTCAAAGGTATGGTTTGAAGTTTTTCAGAAAAAAACTCCAATTCACATTTTTCGTGTTTCGGATGGGATAATTTTAATGTTATTTTAAAAAAAAATGTGCAACAATCAACATTCGAACTTTCAACCTATAGATCATCAGTCGAGCGCGCTACCCATATTGCAATTTGAACGTTAGTAAAATGATAGACTAAAGGATAGATAAAGATGAACGTTACGCTCGTATAGAAGGATAGACTCACGGCTTTATATTATAGATTAAATAATAATTAACCCAAGTCTTACTAACGGTCTTGATTCCTTGCAGCACAGAAGAAATGTTGCTGATTTGACTATATTTTATAAATATATTATGGATGAACGAGCTTCTGAAGAGATCAAATCGATTTTACCTAAATCAGCAAACCTTTCGCGTCACACCAGAGCAAACGTAGCAGCGCATCCCTTTACAGTTCAAATAATTAGGTGTAGAACTGTAGCCTTCCAACGTGACTTTTTCAACAGAGTCTCTCATCTTTGGAATGCCTTACCTTCCTGGGTTTTCCCTGATGAATTTAATCCTCATGGCTTTAAAGTTAACGTTCATAAATTTCTCAGAGAATCTTAATTTGTATTCCATTCTTATCCCTAGTTGGCATGGTATCTTCGGATATTCAGAGACGTTAATTTATAATTTATTATAATTAACACTAAACATGCCTAACTTTGAATAAAAAAAAAAAAAAAAAAATTATATTTATTTTCAATCCATCTCTTTTCTACAATCATGGAATATTATTGCTCGCGATTTGTTTACTTATATATAAAAAAGGTTGTAACCATAATAAAACAATCCATGATTGTAGTTTTCTTATTATAAAATTATGTACAAAACGTTTCATCCTTTTTAACCTTATTTTATTATCTAACGCGTATTTTGTTTCTAAATGAATTTTAATAAAATAAAAGGATAATAAATATCGGGCGACAAAGTGCCGGTGATCATATAATTTACATTTGTCAGTCGCCAGTTTGTCGATTGTAATATAAAATAAAATGATAAAGGATGATCCATAGAAGAGATCGATTGTTATGAAGTTATCAAACAGGAGGTGAATGCGAAATATCGCTTGCAACATTAAGAACAAAAGGATGAAATTAAACAAATCACCAGTTCAGCCAAAATTTTTCTCAGCAGACGCAGAAAAGGGAAAAATATCTCATCGTTTCAGATCAGTTGAATATATATTAGGATTAGGAATACAAAGTAATCAGCTCGAAAGCATTGATCCAAGTAAATGCAAACTGCACAAAATTTGTACAAAAAAACCACAAACTATACCGCTTGTTCAACCAATACAGCTACATAACTCAGTTAACTTTAACAAAACATTAATGATTAACTTAAACCAGACACAAACAAAATCAAGTTATACTTTAATAATAGAAACGAAAATATCAAAAATTTGAAATCGAATAGAATTGTAATTTGCCTCATTTAACTAATTTTTATTTTCCTCATAAATCGATGGAGAGCAAATACATTTGAAATAATGTTCACAGTAACGTCAAGACTTGTAATTAATTTTTTACCCCTAATATTTCTAATAATCCTTTTGAGCTTAGAAAAAAAAATCAGTTTCAAATTTTTTTTTTTTTTTAATAAAATGTGATGTGTTGTAGGCATTACAATATCTGTCACAACAACACATAAAAACCTTTTAAGACCAAGGTCCCACAACAACATGCGTTCAAAGGATGTTAATGGAAGCAAATCTGTTTTTTTTTTTTTAATATTTTTTTGTTAAGTAATGGATAACTAAACCATAAATCCTATCACATATAAAATATGACATAGGCCAATATTTCGTGATAGGGTAGGGAAAATAAAAATAAAATAAGAGATAAAAAGCAAATTTGTTTTAAAAATTTGCAGGAACAAAACTAAAATTGGTTTGCCAATAGTCCAACTAATGGCATAATCCTTGATTATGGGACGCAGTTGATTAAAGCTCAGATATATAGTTATATGAAGGCTCGTTTCTTACACAATATCGTTACACAATAAAATATTACAAAACACATATTCCAGCTCTGAAGCAGATTGTTATGAAAAATTAAATTTAGAACAAATAACTTCATCGCTACGGCTTCCGAATTTCTTCGTATACTAGGGGCATTCCATTTCAAACCAACCAAAAAACTTTAATTTTCAACCTGACCATTTTAGATTTTTATGAAACTCACAGAAATAATTTACCATGAATCTACAAGTAAAAACGATTTTCCAAAATTTTTTATCTCTTTTCGTTTTTGTGTAATTAATTTTCAAAATTTTGGAATATCGTCATTTTGGGGCTTACCTGTTTAGTTTAAATGTCAAATAACTCAAGTTGTGTATAACCTAGAGAGATGGTAGACCCTTCATTTTAAAGAAAATTGTACAAGGTGATATGCTACTTGTCTATGTTGGTTCCAAACCGGTGTTTTTGAAAATCTCTAAAAACTTTTTTTGAAAAAAAAATCAAAGATAATGTTTTTTTAAAATTTTGAAAAAATCATATATTTTTTTATATACTATAATAAAAAAATCCTGAAAGTTTCAGAGCGGGACCAATATGGGATCAGAAGTTATAGTAAAATATAAGAAGTTATGTCCAAGTAAAACTGGAACATTACTCTCGATTTAATATTTTTACATGTAAATAACAAAAGGTTCAAATTTAAAAAGCAACGAAGATTGGTTTGTCAATCTCACCAATATTGTTTTCCCACCAGAATCCAATACCCTTTTATCGTTGGGTCCTAAATTTGCAATCCCTTACACACCGAAACACTTACCAATATTCGACATCCTAGCGGACACGGAGCAAATATTGAACACAAATAACTTGATCAAACACTATCAATACTCATATCGTAATCACCTCTCTTCAACCACCAATATCCTACATCACTATAGGGACGTAACAAGAAAATTTCTGAAAGACCACCCCGAGTTTATTATTGTCCCAGCTGACAAAGGAAATATAACTGTAGCAATGTTAAAAAGTCCAAGCGGCACGTATATCCGCTAGAAATAGGTAGATTTCGAGATCAGACAGTTTTGTGTGCCAGTAGAATCTGATGTATCAGATTAGTTTAAACAACACAACACAAACTAATTTCAATCAGATATCGAACAAATTTTAAAAAGAAAATTAGCTACATATAAGCAAAACTATATATATCCAATTTTGCAACAAACAAATATCAAATCTACCACAAAACATGTGTGTGCCAATTTATGACACAAACCTACGCTATATCATATGTCGTCCCGTCCAATTACTGCAAAATATCAAAATAGTTTATTTCTAAGAAAAACAATTAATTTCTTCTATTCAAACCTTTTTATTTTTTTTTCATTGACTGTTATAAGGTTTTTGCAAATTGTAGTTATGGATTGTTGCAAACTTTTTTGTTGAAGCCAACAAGTCAAAAACCTCTAACTGCAGAGGTTTATATCGTCGCTTTAATAATGAAACAACGTATGCTATTTATACGTTGTTTTTATATAATAGGTGCGCTGCATTCCCCATAAGGGTATCTTTGAATTGGCGTTTTTACATTTTCGAATTATTTTATGACTGGGGGTAAGAATTAATAAATTATAAATTAACGCCCATGCAAATGCATGCGCACATCAAACTTTAAACTCAAATATCTCGAAACTATACTTTTGCGTATACGTCATTTCATTATTAAAGCGACGATATTTATAAGAAACGGATTAAAATGTTTCCACAGATTCTAAATTTATGAAGTTTTTAAAAATATTAGTATCCAAACGGCCGTTATAACGGATTAAAAAAACGAATTTTTTTTCTAGTATAAAGCCTCTAGTTATTTAACCATGTGTCAGATTTTTCTGATTGGCGAATTTGTTCAAGATATTAATAAAACACACATGTTTACGGACGGTTTTTTGATCTGGCTCTATAAATGCGACCGTGAGAGGGCCGGTTGATTCAAACGCATTTTGTGTTTTACAAGCTTTTTTGGAGCCGCTCACTCAGAAACCTTCAACTGCAGAGGTCTGTTTTTCAAAGAAACTGATTAAAAAGGTTTCAAAGATTCTAAATTTATGAAGTTTTTAAAAATATTAGTATCTAAACGGCCGTTATAACGGATCTAAAAAATAGAGTATTTTTCTAGTATAAAGCCTCTAGTTTCTTAACCATGTGTCGGATTTGGCTGATTTACGAATTAGTTCAAGAAATTAATAAACCGCACATTTTTAGAAAAGGTTTTTTGATCTGGCTTTACAAATGCGACCGTGAGAGTGCCAATTGTTTCAAAAAAAAATTTTTTTTTGCAAACTTTTTTGTTGGAGCCGCTCACTCAGAAACCTCTAATTACAGAGGTCTATTTTTAAAACAAATTGATAAAAAAGATTTCAAAGATTCTAAATTTGTTAACTTTTTTAAAATATTAGTATCCAAACGGCCGTTATAACGGTTTTAAAAAATCAATTTTTTTTAGAAAAAAGGCTATAGTTCCTTAACCACTTGTCGGATTTAATAGAACACACATGTAATAATAATTCCCAACGACCAATTACCTCTCCCTTCCCGCACGCGGGGATTCACCATCAACATTGTTATTATTACTACAACTATGAATCATAGAAAATGGTGTCAAACATTGTATAACTTTAATACAATGAACAAGGACCTGAAGGGAACAAGAAGTTGGGTCTACTTAGTACAAGCAGATTAAAAATCGGTCAAAAACCTCAAACAGTTAAAAAATAAATAAAAAATAAATAAAAATAGGAGCAAAATTAATTAAGGAAAACAACACAACTAACACAAAAAAGAAAAAAAACATATATAAACAATTAAAACATACACATGTGAACATATACATACACATATAAAACATAAAGATATACATACACATACTCACGTACTTACATAGACACACACATATAGATATACGTACCCATTCACATCCCAATACACACATGTTTATAAATATCGTTAAAAGCTGGAAGAAAATTAATCATTGGTAAGAGGGATAGAATAGAGGAGTACTTTTAGCGATGATTTACTCAAATTGTAGTCAAATAAGGTGAAATTATGATTAACCTCACGCAGCATCCTTGTAAAAGGCTCGTTCTGGCCGTATTTAGTTTTGTAGAGTGCTAATCTAAATGCGGGTATCGACCTTAAGTTACGTGGATTCAAGTTAAAATTTATCGTCTCAAGAAGGGCAGAGGAGTCGATTTCGCCAGTTAATACTTGGTGAATAAAGACAATGTCAGCAACAATACGTCGCTTTACAAGTGGTTGGAGTTTAGTTAAATTTAAACGATCGACGTATAGGGAGGCAAAATGAAATTGTCCATCCTTGGCAGACCTCGCAGAGCAAAGCAGAGAAATCTGCGCTCTCAATTCTATCTATATGGATTTTGTGGTGTGGTGACCAAACTTGGCTGGCATATTTAAGCAATGGCCTTACAAAAGTCGTATAAAGAGCCTTTGTTACGTACGGATCCATGAATCCTTTTGACCACCGTTTGACGAATCCAAGCATAGAGTTAGCACGATTAATTATGTTTGTGATGTGTATTCGGAAGTCCAGATTAACATCACATGTAACCCCAAGATCTCGAATGGACGTGACTCGATTAATGATGTCAGAATTAATAAAGTAGTTACGATGTGGGTAATTAGAGCGTATGGACTGACTTTTGCTCACATTTAATTCAAGATGATTTTGAGCGCACCAAATAGAAAAACTGGTCAGATCACTCTGTAAGAGTTCGGTGTCCGAAGTAGTTCCAACTACTTTAAATATTTTAATGTCATCTGTATACGTCAAAATGTAAGAATCAGAGTTTCGAACCGAAATTTTTTCCGTTTCGGTTTACGGTTTCGTTCCGACAATTATTTCGTTCCGGTTTTCGGTCTGGTTCCTTAGTTTATTTTTTCGTTCCGGTTTTCGGTTCGGTTCCGGTTCAGTTCCGATGTCAAAAGCAAGGATTTTCAGTATTCTTATGCAAAAATTCAAAAAAAACAACTTCAGTAATTATTGAATCTATAGTTTTATATAATAATGTAACAAACTAAAACTAATAAAAACAAATTAAACATAGTTTGTTATAACATAATGTTAATCTCTTGTTACTTTGCCCAAATAACTTATGCTTTAAGTTACGTAATAAGAAATTGATATTATGTTATTTGAAAATTTTCGCCAAGTGCCAAGGCCAAACAATGTTAATTACATAGTTTTTTATACCATTAATGTAATAAGCAAAAAACAAATACTTATTGATTAACACTTATTGACTTCAGTTTTAACAATTTATTATAGAATATTCAAAATTTAGTTACTTATTCATATTCATAAAATCATATTTTATTAAATAAAATAAATATTAAAATTCTTGTTGAAAAGTATAAATTAAAATATACAACAAAAAATTATAACATAATTAAAATTCACATTTTCATAACAATCATTAATTCTAAATTAATTTAAAACTAGGCTAACAAAATAATAAAAATTAGATGGTATGTTATACCAGTACCCTTTTCACCAAACTTACAAATTTGTAATTTGATGTAAATTTTCACAAATTTTGTTAAAATTTGTATGAAATTACAGATTTGTAAGTTTGGTGAAATAGAGTACAGATATACAAATTTCTTCTATAAGTTATACAAAAAATTAAAATGTTTTATTTAATTTGCACATTAAAATGTTCATTAAACTTTCTTCAGACAAGCGTGTGCGTTTATCTGTTAATATAATTTTCAATACTGAAAAATTTCTTTCCACACTCACTTGTGTAGCAGGCACCGCCATAATTATTTTAGCTAATTCTGCTAATTCGGCACATGAATTCTTCTTTCTATTCCAGTATTCAATAACATTGGTCGTGTTTTCTTCTCTCGTTGGACTAAATGTGTTGATTTGTAATATTAAATCACTTGTTTTAGTTCTACTATTATTAGAAATACTGCTGACAGCTAAATTCAATTCTCTTTCCTTTTCTCGAAGATATTTTTCAAGGTCAGAAAGTTTACTATCACTTGCAGTAATTCGTATAACTGATTCTTGTAGATCTGCATCGCTTTCGTTTATGACAATAGGTTTTTCCAAGGAAAGTTTAATATAATTAGACCCTACTTTTATTAAATGTGCACGTGCTTTTTCAATTTGAAAATTATTCAACAAAAATTTATAACGCGGATCTAAGTATAATGCAGAAACCATATAATCTGTTTGCAATAATAGATGTTCACGATTATCGATAGCAGTTTGTAGTGATTTTGCGATTACGAAATCAAATTTTGAAATTTCTAGCTTCATTTCAAGCCAAACACCATAGAAATCACCGAGAGTTAGTTGCTCATTTTGCATTTTTATCGTAGTAATTTTTGCAGGTTTAAAAACAGCTACAAAATTTTCAATAAAATTCCAATCTTCAGTACTAATTTGTAGAAATTTATAATTATCTTTCATTTGGGTGCTAAATGATTTTAGCTGTAACAGTCGTTCGAGCATATCAAAAGTTGAGTTCCATCGCATTGGACAGTCAATTTTCGGTTTATTAATTTTCATAGCTTCTAATAATATCGTTATAGTAGGCGTACGTAGCTTTTTACATATGAAACGAAATTTTGATATTTTACCATCTATCCTTTTTTCTTTTATTACATCATTAACAGCTAATTGTAAACTGTGTGCCGCGCATCTGATAGATATTATAGGAGATGAACATACATCACTGGATTCAAAAATCTCTATAGCAACATCATCATCACAAATATTGGTATTTTGATAGAAGGCTACCATTTCGGTTTCATTCATAACAATAGACTCATCTTCCAATATGGTACCACTGATATTGTCGTTCTCATTTCCTGGCAGATCGGATTGTTCTTCATTCAGTAACCTTGTTGTTTTTAGCATATTTGAACCATTGTCGGTAATTATAGTGTAAATTTGACTCAATTTTATGTTGAAATCACTTAAAACTTCTAGTAACAATTGTTTAACATATTCAGCTGTGTGTCGCTCTTTCATTTCGATCATCGCAAGTGTGCGAACAATTATTTCGCTATCTAAAATATACTGAGCGTTTATACCTAATACACTCCTATCACATCGTGTTGCTATATCCATTTTTATACTTATCAACCTTTGCTTGCACTCAGCCTTTATATTTTGTTTAATCTCTTCTGCCTGTAGAGCTACCAATTTTTTTATATTTTCTGCATTAATTGTAATTTTTGATCGCAGTGCTGATATAAGTGGTTGTACTATTTTTTTTAAACCAGAACATTCTAAAAAATTAAACGAGCAACCATTTTTTGTAACCAGTTCGATACAGGCTTCAGTAAGAAGTTTTTCAGACATAGTGACCGTAATATTTTGAGGTTTAAATTTCATGTCTAATAACGTTGGAGTAAGCGTCATTACACTATTTGAGCTTAACTTTGATGTCAGATTTCGTTTACAGGAAGCTTTTGCTGATATTTTAAGACATTTTAAAATTTTAAATTCTTTTTTATGAAACCGTTCAATATGCCTCTCAAAATTTGCTGCATGGTTTCCAATGATAATAGCATTGCAATTTTCGATCAAACACACTCCTTTCTGACTAACAATGTCTATTTTGAAAAATTTTCTTACAGGGTTTTCTATGTGTCTGCCCATCACGTTGTATATCTAAAATGTTTTCACTGCAATATTTATTATGATCACTTTTTGGGTTATATGTTATTATTAGTATATATCATTTATGAAACAACTTACCGCGTTGGTTAAATACGCATACACTAAACTAGTATTATAAAAATAGAACACTTGTTATTGAATTTTTTCGTTTTTTCGTTATTTATGTTCTTTTATATTGACATATTGAATCCACCAAAAAATATGAAGTTAGTTGCATTGCAATCATCTTGTATTTTAAAAAAATGTAATAAATTTTGGACTAGAATAGAAACCAAAATTGTAGTACCTATAGCTAATTTTACATGCGAAATGAAAATCTTTTACTCATAATATATGAGCAGCTTTTTGTTAGAATATTTTTTTTTTATTTTTTCACTGCAAACCGTTTCACATGAACCGTAAATGAAATGATTTTTTCGTTCCGGTTACGGTTCATTACATATAAAAAATTATGGTTTCGGTTACGGTTCGGTTCAGACCAAAATTTCGGTAAATAACGGTTTTCGGTTTACGGTTCGGTTCCGGTTCGAAACTCTGGTAAGAATTGTGAATCACGTTATCAACTTCATTAATTGTAAGGATAAACAAAATAGGTCCCAGGTGACTGACTACCTTGTGGTACACCAGAGGTAGCGATGAATGATGCAGAGATTGCTGATCTAAAAAGTACATTGTACTTACGATCCAGGAGGTAAGACTTGATCCACTGTATGAGTACTTGTGGAAAACCAAGTATTTTTAATTTGAATAAAATGACCTTGTGTAAGATCCTATCGAATGCTTTACTAAAGTCAGTGGCAATAACATCAACCTCGAGTCCTTTATCCATAGCATTTAAAGCACATGAAACAAATTCAGAAAGATTAGTGGTAGTGGAGCGTCCTTTAAGGAAACCGTGATGATTTCGGGAAAAAAAACTGGTTTACAATGGAAGTATAAAGTGTCATATACCACGCTTTCCAACAGCTTTGGAATGCAGAAGAGTTTCGCAATAGGTCGATAATTGGAAACAACCGATCTGCAACCTGACTTATGAGTTGGAATTATAAATGAAGTTTTCCATATTACCGGAAAAATGCCGGACGAGAGGGATTTTTGAAAAAGAGTTGTAAGAGGGCCGGCTAAGAAGCTAGCGCACTTCTTAAGTACAATTGGAGGAACACCATCTGGTCCGGGCGAAAAATCATCTTTAAGTTGTTTGATCTTTGCTATAATAGTGTCGCAGTTGATATTTATATAGCGAAGAGATGTTTGTGGACAATTGTTCATATAGTTAAAATAATTCATATCAGGCTCAAAGTCACTGTTGGAGAAAGCCTTATTGAAAAAAGATGCAAACATGTTGGTAATATTATTAGGATCATCAGATAGTTCATTTTCGTGCTTCATACTTGACGGGGAACCGTCAGATTTTTTTTAAAGTTTATAAATTGCCAGAATCGCTTAGGATTGGCTATTAGATCCGTACACATCTCATTAATGTACTCATTGTAAAGCTCGTTCGATAGGGATGAGAAATCAACTTATGCCATAGACGGTTTTTAAGATTACGAAGTGATCGAAGTTGTCTGTTATACCATGGAGGAGATGATCTCATATATTTAATAAACATGTAAGCAACTGATTGGTCAAAACATTCAAAGATTTTGGAATAAAAGTTAACTGTTTGGTTTTCAAAGTTATTGGCGTCGTCATTTAAGACAGCGTCGAGGTCAACTTCACTTAATAATTCATTAAGCTTCTTAACATTTGCTTTACGAAAGTTGAAACATACTGAGGTTTCATCAGTCACATTAACCCTATCGTGCTCGTAGCAAAATGTTATAAGTAAGGGGGGATGGTATCGGTCAATAGTGGAGAGGATTAAGCTTGTTTCCGAAACAGTTGTGTTATTGACATCTGATGAAAACACCAAATCAAGTTGTCTGTTTAAATTATTTTTAATGCTGCTAGCTTGCTGTAGTCCAGAGTTAGACATGTTAGCAACAAAACTTATTTCCTTATGGGTACTTGCATTAGCAGCAACGAAATGAGTAAGATCATTAGATTGCCGCCATGTTAGGTTGGGAAGATTAAAATCACCAACGATCAAAAGATCATGATCATGAGTATGCATGGACTCAACAAGAAAATCAATAGCGTTAAAAAAAAGTTGGTATGTATCTATCGGACTATTGTGACGCAGATAACAGCATATAATAATGGTTTTCTTACTCGTGCCTGTTTTGCCTATTTCTACCCCTAGAAGGTCATAATTTGCGTTGTTTTCAGTATTAGGAATGACTAATACCGAACTGTTGAAATCTCTATGTACAGCTATTCGTACTCCTCTACCAGTTACTCCTAATTCAGTAGCCAAACAACCATCCTTACGAAAAACATTGAAGTCTGGATTAAAGTACTCATTGCTATTAAAATTATCATTTAAATTTGTTTCCGTTAAAGCAAAAATATCAAATGAGAGATCTTGAGATTTCAAGAATACTTCATATGATTTAGTACGAGGTCCCCTTACGTTTTGATAGTAAAGGGACAAGCATTTTAGTTTTTTGGAACGCCACTTGAATTGTTAGTTTTGTCTGAATCTACAAATTCTTGAATATAAGTTGAGTCAGGCCAAGATACTGGTGATGTTAAAATGTTAAACAAAGCTTCAGGAACGGTGAGTTTAAATGAGGTGACATGCCCATTAAACCGTGAAATGTTTCTACATTTAACTAATTTGTAGTCATTGTTTAGATCATTAGCAGCTAAGGTTGATTTAACATGTGAAAGAACGTTGGTACTTGTTGTGGATCTATCTAATCTAGAAATAAAAATAATTTTCTGTTTGGGAGCGGCTATAAGAATGCATGGTCGGTCCAGATTTACATCATTATGCGTTACAGTGGGCTTTGAACAATTGACTACAGTCGTTAATGACATAGGTGATAGTGTTGATGAAGTGGCCGCATTTATAGCGGGTACAGATAGGAGTTCCTGTTGGAGCGAAACATCATTAGAGACATCATTTGAAACATTAACAGCAGTGGATGGAGGAATTTGCAAAATTGCCTGCATTAGGTCACTATAACCATCACTTGTTCTTTTTAGTTCGTTTTCAAGACGCATGATACGGTTTTCAATGATATCCATATCCTTTCCAGCATTAGTATTAGAGTCGATGTGGAGACGAAAGCTGTTTGATATGCTCAACTTGTGAAGTGTTGTTCTTCAAATCTTTAGTCATAAAATCAAACTTGCTACTGATGATCCCATTCACAGTTGTGTCGAAATTTTCGATGAATCGGAAGATGTTTTCAAAAATTTTTTCATGACTGTTGGTAATCGATGTTAGAGATTTAGTGTTTTTCTCGATTTTATCTTCAATTTCATGAATGGAACTGGAAACGTCGTCCGAAATGGAACACAGTACACTCAGTTTACCCTCAGATTTTAGGATTCGATTGGCAATTATACTCAGATCAGATTTAACGTTCTCTAGACAACGAAAAATAGAGTCAATTGATTCGTTTATAGGTAGTAGTTGCGAACAACCGTTATTATTTTTACAGTCAATGCAGATGAACGCAAATTTTTTAAAAAAGGTCGAATCATACCGCAAACTGGGTAATCGTTCAAGAGTGTGATTGGATGATGTGTTGCAAAAATTGCATTTAATTGTAGTACTCATCCTAACGAATACAAGATGTGTATGTGAGTTTAATGTTATTATTAAAATATTTTCGAAAAATAGACTAACATTCACGTTTGCTGGATGCTAGTATTGTCTCAGACAACTTTGTTCTGTCAGATATTCAGCATCACTGACGTTACTATTCTGCTTTTCGTATTTTTTAACCTAACCTTTTAACTCATGGTATATATACATCTCCATAAATATTGGTCTCAGACAACTCAGCTCTGTCAGTTATGTCTTTTATCGTTCCATTTTCGATGGCACTAGGAGGGCGAAGTGCTGTGGCGAACATTTAAATTAAAAAAATTTCAAAATTTTAATTGTAGCAGACGATGATTTTAGCGTTGAAAAATTTATGAAAAACAAATTAGTTTTATAAAGTTCTTGATTTTCGTGATGTTAAAAAAAGTTTTTGTATAATACATTTTTTTAAATTTTTTTTTCACAATTCTAAATTTTAAATAATAGCTGTGTTTTTTTGTAATTCCATATAGAACAGAATTAAAATTTTCAATACGATTTGAAAACTAATTAGTTTTGTAATAATTCTACAGAACTATTTAGCTGTCAAATCGTATTAAAAATTTTAATTCTGTTCTATATAGAATTACAAAAAAACACAGCTAATATAATCAATGTTAACAGTAAATTTTAAAGTCAAAATCTAATCAAGTAAACTTTAGGAAATCACATCCAGACAATTCGTTAATTAATTATAGTGAGAAAGCAGAACAAGTGTCGATGTCAAATATTTCAAGTTCTTCAATAACTTTAAATTCAACCATTTCATCAGATTTATTTTTACAATTTCCATTAGATGGATTCTGCCATTTTTTAAGATGAATAATTTAAAAAGAGACAATGAATTGAGTGATTCGATAACTGCAGTTGAAGATAATAGTAAAAATGTCGTATAATGCAACATTTAGTTCAATCATGGATTGGTGATACTGCTAAACATCAAATTCTCCATATGTTAGACAAAATATCTACATTAACACCTCCGGATCGGTTAGTTGCCTGAGAATTCCAGATACTATATATAAATATACTATGTAGCGTCAATGAAAAGCTATAGTTTCAAAGTAAGTACTTGGAAAGTGTTACTCCCGCCAATAGACGAATGATTTTATATTGAATGAATTGTAATATCATAAAACATTATATGATTATTATTACAAACATTTTATTACACGCAATTTTATTTAACAGTTTTGTTGGTTACTATTTTATGATCAATTTTTCGGCAACTTCCCATTATGGGATTAAAACTTTTCTCCATTCTATAAAAGCTTCAACAATTACACCGAAATTTATATAATATGACTGACCCATTTCCAGCGTATGCATTTGGCTGATACTGGATATACCCATTCATATGACAAAATAGCCTCACATTATAAAAACGAATATAAAAATTCAAAATCGCTACGGGCAACTGCATATGTTTGGTTTGGAATTCAAACAGCTTGGAGAAGTTCGAGGTTGGCACAAACTAAAAGTGGAAGATAAACCGAGAAACTAATGAGGAAGAGTGTTATACGATCATTTAGTGTGCACACAATTATTCCTCTCGTAAACAATGAACAAAGTCTTATCCGTAATGTCCTCGCGTACACCTTAAAGTTTTTACTAATTTAAATTCAACGAAATTATTTTCTAACTGGGACGCTACATAAAACAACATTAAAACATAAAAATAAAAGTAAAACCAACACGAAAAAAACGAGCAAAACACGGAATGTAACGATGTAATTTTGATGAGGATGGTTACTATCAGTTTTGTATTTTAAAAAATCAGATCACATATGTCATTAGATAAATTAAGTCAAGCTTGTTAAGTTTGATTGACATAAATAACAAATAAAAAAACCTCATTTTGAAATTTTGATAAGAAAACAACAAAATCTGTTATAAATAATATAACTTTAAAGACTAGTTTTTTTTGTGTATAGAGTTATATTAATATCAGGATTAATAAATAATTACATTTTTTTGTGGAAAAGAAATTGTTTATAATTATACCAAGTGATATTTTATTCTTTTCTCGTACATGTGAATTATATGAGTACAAAGAATTGGTTGATAGTAAAGCCATTTTGATTTTGAATAATACGCCAATGATCAAAGTGTGGGTTAATTAACCTAGATATTTTATATTCGGAACGAGAAATACAATGTTAAACTGAAGTTATTCACACAAGGACCAAACAATACACTAGATATTGAAGTAGAATTGTGCCGTGGATGAGGAGTATGGGAAATTGCGCTATCGATGGATGAACATAAAGTTGAATTCAGTGGATATCATATTAATATTATTTTTCTGGATTGAGGACTGGCTGTCAACAATCAACAGTTTAAGTTAAGTTTTTTTTATTATTTCTTTCTAATATTATTTTTTCTTCATATATAAATTGCTATTTTTTTTTTATTATAACAGATAACATTATATTGTTGGAAGTGCCATAGACCAGACGTGATATACCGGAATTGTCCAGAATGTCATCCATCGTTAAACTACAGACCGGGAGTACGGGGTTGGGAACAATACCCTTGGTTCAGTATCCACCAAGCCCGAGGATTTCAACAAGAGACATGGGAACTCAGATGGATTCGGCTCTATCATATCAGAAGGAAGAATAAGATCATCAACAATAATCAAGTTACCACCATGCCACTACACCTATTTCAGACGTCTTCAACGTTGCATCAGATATTGGAAGATACGTAAGCAGTTTCGGAAAGCATGCGTTTCTTCTATTCTTTCAGAATTTCAAGATTCACGGCCGCGTTTATCAATAAAACTTTTAAAGAAAAATATTTTAGGATTATTGGATAGTGGAGCATCAATTACCATTCTTCGAAGAAATGCATTGGAATTATTGAAATCAGCCGGTACATCATATCGTAAGTACACATAGTGTATTCGCATAGTGGATGGTACCGTTAATAAGATTTTAGGCTACATAGAAGTACCGATAACATTGAATGGCTCCACTAAACAAATGCGATTTCATATTGTCCCTGGATTACGAGAAGATCTCTACCTGGACATAGATTTCTGGGAGGCTTTCGGTATCGTTCCTTCCTTTGTCAGCGAACTGACACGAACGGAGTCAGATGACACAAAAACACATAACCTCACCACTAACCAGCTTCAGGAGTTAGAAAGGATCAAGGGTTCCTTCCCGTCTTTTAAAGTGTCTCGGCTCGAAAAGACTTCTTTGGTTGAACATATCATCGATGTTGGTAATAGTGCCCCTGTTAAACAGAGACATTATCCCACATCGCCGGCTGTTCAACTAAAGATCTATGATGAACTCGACCGGATGCTTTAAATGAGGGTGATCGAAGAGTCCTGTAGTTCCTGGTGCTAAGCTTGATGCCAAGAATCATGGTATGTCAACTATCATCATTATTAATAAGGATTCCGAGCAGAAATTAGTTAGGGAAAATCTGAATACAGTCGGGGCGCGATCAGGGCCTGGTCAGTCCTACAAGGTCAATCCCTATTAGGGCAATCTGATATGGGTCTGTGGGCCTGATTTAGAATACCCTTTTAGGGTTAACCTTATTTGAATATATTCGGCCCTGATCAGGTTTTTCGTATTTGACCCCTAGCAGAAATTTCAATTGGTTAAAATTCACTAGAGTATTATTCATTGATTATATAGTTAAAATCGTTTCATGTATGTTTTATTTATCGCACCTCGGCTGAAAGACTATAATAATAGTGATTGAGGTGGTATGTACATATGTTTTAATTTTTTCCTGTAATTTTTTTATTTTAATTTGATTAATTTATATATATAATATATAAATATATATCAGGGACTGCTCCAGTAATCCCAATCAGGGCTTGATAGGGAAAAAGCGTTACACGCATGATCAGGCCCAGTCAGACTGCCCTACCAATGCCTGATCCGGATTAGGGAAAACCTGATCAGAACCTTACTTGAGCCCTGACAAATTTCTGTTCGGGTTGCTCCAGTGAAATTTATCGAAAAGGACAGTTTTATAAACTTTGTTTTTTAGAATTATGTTATTTTGCGTAATGCCTCGAACTGATATATTACTGATATAGGTGCACTATCCACGGATACGGTCTTATCTATATCGAAGGAGATTCGTCAGCTGCTGAGGATTCTGACGCGATTTATGAGTTGGATGTTAAAAATCTCAATTGTGGAGATGAAAAGATGATATGATAAAGATTTTAAAAGTCATCCTTCACCACTCATACGAATATTCCCTTGCTTTATAAAAAGCACCAATTTGTAGTAAAGCAAGGTAGCATTCGTTTCCGTATGCTCGTATTTGTTACCAAACGAAAACTAACCTTTTTTCCTGTATGCTGCAGCCCAAATCAACAATTAAATTGTTTAGTTCATATCGTTTTACTTACTACATTACTCAGTTATTTCTTTTTGATAGTTTAAGCAACCATTATAATCATCGATCCTAATGTATGAGCTAAGTTATATTAGAAGAAGTATTAGATGTCCCGTTTTTCACAGATTTCGTGTCAAAAATCTTAAATTGAATTTTATACTTTAGGTTTCTCCAGCTTTCTATAAGATATAAAAACAATAAAAAATGGTGACTGATTTTAGAACTATTCGTTCCAGAAATTCCCAAATTACTGCTCAAATTACTGGCCGATTTTGCGTTATTTCTTCTTAGCAGAACGATTGTTACCATTGTGAATTAAAAAGTTCAAGAAAATTCAGAAGTTTCAATTTCAGAAGTCCTTCAAGAGTTAACAGTTCAAAAATTAAAAAAAAATGATTTTTATTTTAATTTTTTAAAACATTCTAAGATCTTATTACCTTGAGCTAAATTCAAAACTATTGAAAAAAAACATGCGCTAAATTTATTACTTAAAAACTAAATAAATATTTTTTATTCTAATTAAACATTAGTGTCAAGAGATTCGCTGTGTTTCATTCCAAGATTGAATTTTCGCTGTACCGAAAATAACATAAATAAGATTTGTAACGAAATAGATTCCAGCTGAGATGAAAAATACAATCTGCCATTGTGTAGGATCCGTCTGTTTTAATATACAAAATCAATTAAAATTTATTGTTATATAATTAATCTAAGAACAAATACCTTATTAGTGATGATAAGTCCAACAGCTAATGGAACAATGATTGATACAAAATTTGCAGTAAAATTTGTTAAACCCATTAATGTACCAGCAAAGTTTGGCGAAAGTTCGATATGGTTTACCTGTACAAGAAACAAATATATATTTAAAAGTATTAATTCGTTTAATCAAAATAAATGATTTTATATTGTATTCTTTTGGACTGTACCGAGTATGGACAAAAAATCCAGCATTTTGAAATCGTCTCCGCACAAAACAAAAAAAAACAGTACAATTACAAGTTAAAAAGAACACTTGGATTCTGTTCTATTTTTTCATTACAACTATTAACCCAGATTGATTGTGATTGGTTGATTTTTATTCACAAAATAATATTTTCATAATATTAATACCTGTGATACAAAAAAACATCCCAAATACGTTAAACAAACAAAAATCACAAAAAAAATTTCAGTACAACTTCTACACCACCAATTTCTACGATGCTAATTTTTTGTACTCGGTTTGTGCAAAATAACAATTTTGTTTCCAAAAGAATACGATCGAAATCATAATTCTGTGTTGGTGCAAAAGAATAGAAATTTTGATAATTCGGTGTTGAAACTTGTTCAGTACAGTTGAAAAGAATACTCTATTAGTTTTGAGACCTACCATCAGTCCTACATATGAGCCAGAATTGAATCCGACTGCAATAACTAAAATAGTCACAGCCAATATTGTGTGATCTTCTGAAATAAATGCTAATGCTACCAATAGAACCGCACCCGCCCAATATGCTATTGAATTGAAGATCTTCTTGTTTGTTGTAAGTGACATCATTTTTCTGTTATTCATATAATCGGACAAAACCCCCATAGACATACTTAAAATCCATTTGACAAAATATGGTAAAGCAGACAATACACCATTGCTCTTTATATCAAAGTGTAAAATATTTTTCATATATGTTGGAATATTTGTTAAAAGAACCCAGAGTCCCCAGTTATGGCCACAATGTAAAACAAGCAATGCCCAAAATGGAGTTGATTTTAAAATTTGAACCCAAGGCACACTAAGTTTGCTATGAGATTTCGCGTTCAATCCGCTTGAAGTTTCAATGAATTTTCGTTCTTCTGGTGTTATCATTTTATGATCAGCCGGAGATTCAGCACCAAGTATAAGCCAAAATATACACCAAAGTACACCGAATCCACCGGATAAATAAAATATACTTGGCCATCCCCACGATGATGCTAGTACACCACTTATAGCCATCGCCGCCACCGTTCCAAACTGAGCTCCAGCATAAATAAATGTTCCTAAGCTACCACGTTCAGATGATGGAATCCATTTAGTTACAAATGTGTGAGTACTTGAGTAAAGCAGTCCTTGGAATATGCCCATTACAACACGCATTGCACATACTAATCCCCAACCTCCAACAGATGCTGCAATTGGTATAAATAGATTTCCCAATGAACTTCCTAAACATGACACAAAAAGCAGTTTTTTGGCACCAAAACGATGCCCGAGTGGTCCTGCAGGAATTTGCATCACTGCATAACCCCAGAAAAAACTACTTAATATATATGATTGCTGTGCTGCGTTCCAACTATATTTCTGAAAAATAAATTTCATCAATCAATTATTTATTCATAATTGTTTCATTAAGTTAAAGCACTAGGTATATTAATTTTTAATTAAAGAAACACTAGTTTTCGGTATATTTATAAGAATTTTATCTACCAATCAATTTCGACAGCTTTGCTGTCATTATCAAGGGAATTTCTTAACTAAAATATTTTAAATTGAATAAATCAACAGAAAGAGAAGTAGTATTAGCTAGAAATACAAATTTGATATTAATGATCAAATTATTAATCAAAATTTTTAAATTTTTTAATTAATTTTAAACTTTTTCTGTAATTTATCGTAAATATGGATAATTTTTTCCTTTTTTTAAATTATCTTTTATAGTTTATAGTTCTCTTTCTACCATTTTTTATTACGTTATATTATACTGTCTCTCTTTTCTAATATTTTCATTAATTATTTTTGTTACATTTTACCGTTTGAAGAAAATGCTATTTCAAATACTTTAGTTAAGAAATTACCTTGATAATGACAGCATAGCTGTCGAAATTAAGTAGTAAATAAAATTTTTACAGATATCGAAAATTAGTGTTTCTTTAACTCAAAATAAAATTTATTTATTTTTTATAAAACCAAATTTATTACTTCAAAATCCTTATTATCCGAGTTGTCAAGCATTGCAACAATCGCTATTGATATATTTATTCGATGTGCGTATCCTAAACACAGTAATGCAAACGCCAATAGAGTCTGTATATGCCGAATTCCATATTTTGGACCTTAAAACAAATAAAAAACAAAATTAAAAAATTAATTTTTTAAAAAAGGTAAGATTAAGATTTTTTAAGTTTTGTGATTTTTGTTTCACTTTTAATTAATATTAAGTATTCTTTGTTCCATATCTAGTGTGTGCCTAGAATCATAATAGAACCTTTGTTTTGTTAATTTAATCTCAGTTTTTGATTCAGAAAACATCAAAACGGTTTAACCCAATTTGAATTAATGAAATAAATCAAGAAAAACCGGCACCGTAAAGTAACACTTACCTAAGCCTGTATATTTAATTTAACACATGTTTTCAATGCAAACCGTAGCAAAACGAGTTTTTATTTAGAATAAATTAAAATTTGAAACTCACTACTTCTGGAACTTTTTGGTTCTGTTTGATTATGCTCATCTTCGTCCGTCAGCATTTTGGTAAAAACAGTTAATTCTATAGACATTTTTTTGTGATTTTGTTATCAAACCTCGATAAATGAAATGCGTTTGCTATAACCGGTGCACGGTATTTCAAACCAGCTTGCACAATAATTGATATCAAAATTTACAATATTTATCTAAATTGAGTAAAGTATTGAGGTTTGAAATACATCAGAAAATTATATTACAATCAACAATTTAAAATATGTATAAACATTTAAAGGTAATTTTATCGTTTTTACCATTACAAATTAAATTTTACTGAATAAATTATTTTTTTTTTCAATGGTTTCATTTCAATTACATTCACAAAATTACATATCTAAGTTTTTTTAGAATCCATGCGTTTAAACGTATTGATATATTTATAGTAATGGTGGGAATACAAGTTCCATTTAAAATGAACTAACTTTATTTGAACAATTGAAATTATAAATTTTTTTGTTCGGAATTTTAAAAATACGTAAGCGAATATGAACTTGTAATTGTGAATTTGGTAAAATTGCTTTAATATATGTGTTTTGCATAAGAGGAGTGATGTTTTGCTATTTCTTGGAATTCATATCATGTACGTATTTTGAGTTTATTTGATGATTATATAAGCTTAAACGATGTTTGATTATTGTAACGAAAACAATTGGGAATACCCAGTTTTAAAAGTTTATGATCTTACGAACAAACTAAAAAAAAGTGTAAGCAAATATAAAAATTGAGAGTTCAGAAACGAGCTGCCGGTAGAGTACTCTGGACATAAAGTTGTGCTACCATCAATAAATAATTTACATTAATCTGAGCAGCTAAGATACATTTTTAGTGATAACCATTAGTTTATGAAATTTCAAATGACAACAAAAAACATGAAAAAAATGTTTAAAACCACTTTCATTATTTTCAGTTTCACCCACTCTTTAAAAACTATTTGTTTCCCTATTTATGTATTGTAAAGGTAAATGAATACTATTTGTTTGTAAAGTTATCTGAGTCATTCTGAATTAAATACTAAAATCGCGTGATTGCTCTATTTCGAAATTTTAAATAACTCGTTTTACATATTTATATAGGTGAAATTCCTTTGGTGACCCAAAACGTGCTGAGTATGGAAGTCATATTCGAGTATTCAATTTTTGTTTTACATTGTTGAGTGTGTTAACATAAAGGAAAAATATGCTTACACTTTCAAAGATTACGAGTCAGCTTATTTTGAGATATAGAGTGATCCAGCTAAATGACATTAGTTTGATCGATGGGTGATATCTCGTAAAGCACACGTGCGACGAAATTAAGCTTAAAGAACCCGAAAAAAAGTAATTAGAAGTAAATTTCAAAATATGCGAATGAATAATTTTTACATTCAATATTTTGAAAAATATCCAAGAGAATATTTCGAAAAGTATTTTTAATTTTCATATTTTTAAAAATTTAATTAAATTAAAAGATAAATTTCTTATTTATACTTTTTATTTATATTTTTGTATCAACTCGGTTTAATTATTAATCCATCATAATAAAAGCCAGCGAATTTATTAAAAATCAACAATTGAAAATAAATTTTTTGCAACACATGCATAAAAAATATGCAATTTTATATACACATAGACCTAAAAAAATTTTTTTCTATTTTGCGTCTAAAATAAAGTCATTTCGATACCCAACTGCGTATCGAAATGGCCTTCAATCTTCATTATGATACGCAAAGTTTGTTTTTCAAGGCTGGTCACATTGGTCATACAAACGTCAGTGAAAATTAAAACGAATAATTATGTAAATAAAATTAATAAGAATATCTAAATTAGTGTTAAATATTTTAATTAATTAAAATAATTAATAATAATAACAAAATTTCAAATTGAATATTTTTTAATAAAATACACATTTTTTAAAATTTCAAGACAAAAAAAGCAAAATAGAAAAAATAGTATAAAAAACTCGTTTCATAAGACGTTACTATTTCATTCCTCGAAATAGTAGTTTTCGTATACGAAAATATTTGTTGCACGGGAAAAAAAAGTCACACATCAAAACAATTACAAAAAATGTTTTTTGAACTGAAGTTATATTTTAATTATGAACTAAGTACGTCATCTTCATGTGAGATATGTACTGAAATATATTACTAAATTGCCTATTTTTACAGTTACGCCTTATAAGAAAAGTCACGCAGCTAACGAACATGTAAAATTTCAGGAGAAATACTGATAGACAGAGGAGCACTACTCGTGTAAGAACGAACGGGCACATATTTCAAAGACATTACGTAGATAGGTATTAAGAACGGAAAGCATTGTGACATCGGAGTCTGTACAGTTGTAGAAAGAGGACAGATCAACAAGCGAGAGTTCATTGTAAAGAAGTTCCAGGTTGATATTATTGTAGTCGCGAAAAAATTTCTTGATATGCACCAGAACCTTAGGCAGATTAATGGATAGATGCCAGGCACTCGGAACTGACTGGACTGCTGATGTTAAGTAAAGTAATATCGCTTACGAGACAAAAATCTATACAAGATCCAACTTGCGAGTTAAAAGCATGATGCATAGGCGCGTTATTATGGACTATGCTTAGCCATACACGAGAGCAAGTTTCAAGGGCGTCAATCATGTTTGTATGCTTTAAAATGTTTGTGTTAAAATCTCCTATGACAAAAATAAATAAAAACTGAGAAACATACGAAGACAAAATATCCTCAAGGAGTGAAAAAGAACAGTAATTTACATATTTAAAAATTGGGCGAAAAATTAATTACGACTGAAATTTAGTCAAGAGTAAATTCAAGCTGCACATTTCAAAAGTATGTATCCATCTAAAACATTAAGCGTAATAGACGCATAACCAACCCGGAAACCCAGAATAAGTTTGTCCCTCTTCAATGCATGAGATCGCTTAGCAAGATCTGCCAAAAGAGGTGGTAGATTATCGTTGAGATGAACAGTGCCCCTTAGATTCATTGCAGGGAAAATATCGTAAGGTTCAATTTTTTTCCTCAAAGATTATGACTTCATGACACTGTCCCTAATCAGAATACTAAAAAAGGATATAATTATCATGGTTTTTTGTCTATTTAGCCAGCAAAATGATGATAACATAGACGCCTCAAAACTGGGGAAAAACATTTTCAATAGTACGCTGCATCTCTTCAAAGAGATCAGTGTAAGAACTTGGGATACCTGAAACAATAACATCGCACCGCCTTTGTGCTCTGAGAAGTTTAAGATTCTCATGCTGATCTCTCTAGAAAGATCTGACTGTAGAATCAGTTCCTAGAATGAAAACTAAACTATATATAACCATACAAAAAAATAAGAAAAAAATGCCGACTAATGAATGTGGTGAAGCTTAACTGCGGAAGCTGATGACTTCTACTAATTTTTAATGTTGGTGATTAACTGCGGTAGTTGATGACTTCTACAAGTTTATAATAAAATGTATATCAATTTAATCAGCAGGAAGTTGATTGCTACGTGATACAATGGGATACAATGCGCCGAACTGATGACTCGTAATTGATAAGCTGATAGATGATGACAACGATGATGACGGTTGGCTGAAAAGCTAGCTTGCTATATTACGTTGATCAAATAATTCAAATATAAATGTGGTCTGTATGTAAATGAATAATGAATCGATTGAATAATAATCAATCGCATATGCAATTAAAAAACTGGAACTGGAACAGGATGATATAAATAACAGCTGATATTGTTTAGTTGATTAGTTGATATGTTGAGACAATGATGATTGATGTTAAAGCAATGACTCGAATAAATTTTTCCATTACATAGCCAAACTTAATGATAATTAAAAATATATCTAAATACTACTAGTTTATAGCACAGTAGTTTATTGCACAGTTTAGGTTCAATATCACAGAGCACTGAGATTAAACAATAGATGAATAATAGTCAATGATAAACAATCATATATAATGATGGAATGTTATCTGGTAGCTCAAGCACATGTACAACTAATACACAACACATGCAAAAAGGTTTGAAGAACCAGAAAACACTGGAACAAGATAAATATATAACAGCTGATATTGTTGAATTGGTTAGCTGGTATATAGAAGCAATGATAAATGGTCCAACGCAATATTGTTTGATGGCCAATCACTTATATTAATTTATCCATCACATAACCAAACTTAATGATACTCTAAAATATAACTAAAAAGTTTATAGCACAGTAGTTCAAAGCACAATTTATAGATTAGTAGCGCAGAGCACTGAGATTAAACAATAAAAAGTCCAAGCGGCACGTATATCCGCTAGAAATAGGTAGATTTCGAGATCAGACAGTTTTGTGTGCCAGTAGAATCTGATGTATCAGATTAGTTTAAACAAAACAAACTAATTCCAAACAGATATCGAACAAATTTTAAAAAGAAAATTAGCTACATATGTATAAGCAAAACTATATTTATCCAATTTTGCAACAAACAAATATGAAATCTACCACAGAATATGTGTGTGACAATTTATGACACAAACCTACGCTATATCATATGTCGTCCAATTACTGCAAAATATCAAAATAGTTTATTTCTAAGAAAAAAAATTAATTTCTTCTATTCAAACCTTTTTATTTTTTTTTCATTGACTGTTATAAGGTTTTTGCAAATTGTAGTTATGGAGTGTTGCAAACTTTTTTGTTGAAGCCAGCAAGTCAAAAACCTTTAACTGCAGAGGTTTATAGTTATAAGAAACGGATTAAAATGTTTCTACAGATTCTAAATTTATGAAGTTTTTAAAAATATTAGTATCCCAACGGCCGTTATAACGGATTAAAAAAACAATTTTTTTTCTAGTATAAAGCCTCTGGTTTTTCTAGTATAAAGCCTCTGATTTACGAACTTGTCCAAGATATTAACAAAACACACATGTTTACGTAAGGTTTTTTGATCTGGCTCAACAAATGCGACCGTGAGAGTGCCGGTTGATTCAAACGCATTTTGTGTTTTACATGCTTTTTTGTTGGAGCCGCTCACTCAGAAATCTCCAACTGCAGAGGTCTTTTTTTTTAAAGAAACTGATTAAAAAGGGTTTCAAAGATTCTAAATTTATGAAGTTTTTAAAAATATTAGAATCTAAACGGCCGTTATAACGGATCTAAAAAACAGAGTTTTTTTCTAGCATAAAGCCTCTAGTTTCTTAACCATATGTCGGATTTGGCTGATTTACGAACTTGTGCAAGATATTAATAAAACTCACATTTTAAGAAAAGGTTTTTTGATCTGGCCTCACAAATGCGACCGTGAGAGTGCTGGTTGTTTCAAAAAAAAATTTTTTTTTGCAATTTTTTTTGTTGGAGCCGCTCACTCAAAAACCGCTAATTGCAGAGGTCTATATTTAGAGTAAATTGATAAAAAAGATTTCAAAGATTTTAAATTTGTTAACTTTTTAAAAATATTAGTATCCAAACGGCCGTTATAACAGTTTTAAAAAAGCAATTTTTTTAGAAAAAAGCCTCTAGTTTCTTAACCACGTGTCGGATTTTGCATCATGAACTTGTCCAAGTTATTAATAGAACACACATATACCGAAAATTTTTTGATCTACCTCATCAAATGCGACCGTGAGAGTGTCGGTCGTTTTCGTTATATCTCATATCGTTTATATATATAAATTTGTTTGTTTGTTTTTACGTGTCCGCTTATTATATATAATCGTTTGGCACCAAAATTTTTCCGAAATTCCGAGATGAGGCACTCAGGCACATGGCAATAGGTAGATTTTTATATTAAATCTACCTAAAAATATCAGCAATTAAAGCACGATAAAAAAGAAAATTATAATTTGATAAATTCTTGACAGCAATTCAAAAGCGTGTAATCACACGAACGCCATTTTGTTTTTTTTTAATTATCACATTAAAATACAAAATTGAACTTGAAAGTTATAGTGGCTTTGGTTATATTTTTAAACTATTTTTCACGAGTTTTTTGCTTCATTTTTTCATCTGTTTAAAGCTGTATGCAGCAATAACAAAACAATCTAGCGAGTTTTTAAAGTCACAATCTAGTGAGTTTTTAAAATACAAATCAGCTGTCAAGATATTTTCAGTAAATGGGTCTATATGGATGACTTTGTTTATATTTTTAAAATTCCGAAGAATACATTATACTGTTGATAGACGGCGTCTTCTATGGTCGGTATGTTTGTAGCCGGATTATTTTATTTATAATTTCAAAATTTATTTATATTATAGCCGCTTTCCAATCGAGTGAATTGCTGAAAGAATTGATTGTAGCCAATTGGTCTAATATTCAGTAAATCATCAAAAATAGAGCTAAAACAACAAGACTTGACATTTTAAAAATACATAACCAAAATCGAAAATTTTTTTTTAATAAAATGTGTTGTGTAGTAGGCATTACAATATGTGTCACAACAACACATAAAAACCTTTTAAGACCAAGGTCCCACAACAACATACGTTCTAAGGATGTTAATGGACGCAAATCTTTGTTTTTTGTTTTTTTTTAAATATTTTTTGTTAAATAATTGATAACTAAACAATAAATCCTATCACATATAAAATATGATATAGGCCAATATTTCGTGATAGGATAGGGAAAATAAAAATAAAATAAGAGATAAAAAGCAAATTTGTTTTAAAAATTTGCATGAACAAAACTAAAATGGGTTTGCCAATAGTCCAGCTAATAGTATAATCCTTGACTATGGGACGCAGTATCTTTCTTAATGATTAAAGCTCAGATATATAGTTATATGAATGCTTCTTTCTTCGAGCAAGCTACAGCGTGCCACCATCAAGGAATATTCATTAGCTAAGATTGAGAGTGCTACCATTGACTGAATACAGTTCATCCGCCAGCACTCCTAAGATATCACCTTGGCTAGTGATATCTCACTGCTATTGCCAGTGGTATGTGATATCTCACGTTAACTCATATGCCAATAGCAGGGACTGGAGTACGCGGGGTTGTCACACCCGTTGATCAAAAAATAGGAAAAAATTAACAAATTAATAAAAACTGATCCCTCCATGCGTATGATTTAGACACAATCAAATATGTACACATTTAAGTTTTTAATATTTTTAACGTGTTACCACAAACCGTAAATAACAAAATATGCATATGTTAAATTGATGAACCTATTTTTTCCTTCACTTTATGCAATTCTGTACTAGCTCAATTTACGTTCAGTGTGAACTGAGTATTACCATTGGAACATGCAAATTCCGGAATACAATTCAGCTTAAGTGAATGATTCAGTAATTCACTCGATTGGAAAGCGGCTTATAATAGGGTCATTCCAAAGTGACTAACGTAACATTTATACCGAAATTCACAACTTTGTCCCCATATAAATAAAACAGTAAAGATTATTTAAAGCACTTGTTGACTTTTTATAATGTAAATCGAGTTTATTTATCTAAATCAGTAAGCTTTTTTATTTAAATTAAAATTTTTAGATATTTTTTAAATAAAAATTTAAATGTGACTAACGTAACATTTTTTATACTATTAAATGAACACCTAAATTATGAACCAAAATTCTCTAGATGTTGAAAATGTACATAAAATTTATTGATAAGTTTCTTCAATGCAATTAATGTATTTTTTGAAAACGCCAATAACTTTCTAAAAAATATGTTAGATTTTCATAAATTGACGCTTTTGATTAAAATGATGTGTGACTAACGTAACGTGACTAACGTAACACAAAAGAATTCATGTATTTAGAATGCTTACCTCATTTATTTGGAAAGCAAAGCAGTCCAATTCAGACACTCCAAATTTTAGCTTTCAGAAAATAAAAAGTCTAAAACAATTCAGTTTATTATATTTTGTGCTATGCTATATTCTTTTTAGATATATTTTCATTCGTATATATTAAGCCTTTTTCACAACCATGCGCTTAATTGGATTCTAAAAAAATAACTATATTGGAATTTTCACAATTGTTGCCATATCTTATAGTAAAATATATGAAAAATAAATTATAGGCCACAGTTACAGTTTTGTGAAGAAAAAAAAATTTAGCTTGAAGGTTGACTTTAAAATGGAATGACCCAATATTAATTTATTTAAACTATTTGTTTGACTAATTGCATTTAAATCGAAAATAAACCCGATTATTTTACGGAGTATTATCGTATGGAAAATGTTCTTTTGTATCAATATCAACAACCCGATTATAGTTAGTGTGCCAAACATGTTCAACTAATTAGTATAATAAAAAATATAAAGAACAAACTATCAGTAGAAATGTGTTCTAGTTGTACTATCTTAAGTATTAACTGAACAATTTGCATATTATTGATAATAACAGACATAATGCACTTTACTATAAAACCAAATAAATGATATCACTTATATTCTGCAATAATTTGGGCTCGGTTTCTAGAACCGATGTTAAAATTCCGATCAATTTTCAAATACTTTAAATAAATTGGTTTTATATGATTGTTCAAAAATGGTTCATTACAAAAATGGCCTTGCCTAAACATGGTAGAAAAGACTTTGGGACACTTTCGCAAACCAAGAGCAAGTGATGTTATAGATTTGTTTACAACGGTCGCTCTTGTTATGAACTCCTCAATTATGAAAAAAATTTAACTTTTACAAAATAAAAATAAGACAGTCTTCTAAAGTTATGATTATTTTTCCCTAAAACGTATATTAATACACTATATCTCTTTCATCACTGAAAGTTTAACTGAAAGTTAAATTTATCGCAGAATATTAAATTTATCAAATATTTAAAAAACAAGTTATATAAAATTTCTCTATTTAATCAAAAACAAATTAAATAAAAATCATTGAAAAATAAAATTCCATGGAATTTTTAGTTTTAGGCTGCTTCAGAATTAAACCGTAAAACATAACGTCTTTAAAATAAAAAAATGTGTTAAGTGGCATAAGGGTTAAGAATTGAATTACACTCGGAGGAGACGGTTTATATTCAAGGGTAAAGTATTTTAAGACAACTATTACAACCATATAATACCCATATAGCTATAATAACGATTTGTCTACGAACCAACAGAAAAGTATTCGATATGGTTGATCTATTAAGAAAGCACTATTTGGGCTTGTTCAAATCCATACCGCCGATGAGTATTCAAATTCAAAAGCACTCAGGGGCACACACAAGGGGGGTTTTCGGGTCCAGACCCCCCTAACCGATTATTTTTTAGCATGTTTTTTTATTTAAAGTTAGGAGTTGTTTAGTGTAACCATAATAAATTAAAAATTAACGTCTCTGAAGTATCAGTATCAGCAGATACGATGCTAAGTTTTGTGAGAACTAAGGTTTGTGAGAATTGATCAATTTTTTGAGGATTTTTTAACGCTAATTTTAAAGTTTCGAGTATTAAAATTATCAGGGTAGACTTACGCCATTAAGGCCTTTCAGAGATGCCAGACTCCGTGAAAAATTCACTTTGAAAAGCGACAGTTCTACATCTTGTCACTCGAACAGTAAAAAGATGGTCTGCTATTGATGCTCTGGTGTAACGTGTGAAGTTTGCAGGCTCAGGCAAAATCGATTTGATCCAGACCGACGCTTATTTATCTATATTGTATTTGTAAAATACCGCTAAATCAACGACATACAAGCAATCCAGCAAGTAAGATTTGAATTGCTAATCAATTTAACAGCTCTCTGCTATGTAGAATCAAGACACATCAAACTAATTATGTATGTTGCATTCCCTATGTGAGAACAATATATTCAATGCAGGGACGATTAAATAACTTATATATTAAAATTTAGCTATTTGCTATTAAAATCCGTACGACAACGACGCAAAAATATTAAATAGACGTTCTTAACCAAGCTAAAAATATTAGAATTCCACTTTATATTATTTTCAACCTCTACTACTAGAAGTCTAACAGATTCTTTCTCTTCAAGATCAGTTTCGGCTTGGATAACCTATAGACCTATAGCAAACTTTAGTTTTGGTCGTGTTGAATTCAACATTGTTAACAATACCCGAATCCATAACTATTTTTAAATCAATGTTTATCGACCCTATGAAATTTGACCTAGTGTCATTAAGCGCTACCGGTGAGTATAACAGGTCGTTCAATAAGTCCGTAGGATAAGTAAGAAAAAAACAACATTTTGACAAAACTCAATTTTTTTATTCAACATAGTTGCCTTCGAGGGCGATACAACGAGTATAGCGATTTTCCAACTTTTCTATATCACTTTTATAGTACAATTTCTCTTTCTCGTCAAAATAGGCCTCTGTTTCAGCGATTACTTTATCATTGGACTTAAATTTCTTTCCAGCAAGCATTCTCTTGAGATCTGAAAACAGGAAAAAGTCGCTGGGGGCTAAATCTGGAGAATATGGTGGGTGGGTAAGCAATTCAAAGCCCAATTCATTCAATTTTGCCATCGTTTTCATCGATCTGTGACACGGTGCATTATCTTGGTGAAACAACACTTTTTTCTTTTGCAAATGTGGCCGTTTCTTTGCGATTTCAGCCTTCAATCGATCCAAAAGTTCACAGTAATACTCGCTGTTGATGGTGATTCCTTTTTGGAGATAGTCGATGAATATTATTCCGTTCGTATCCCAAAATACAGACGCCATCACCTTACCGGCCGACTGTTGCATCTTTGCTCGCTTTGGATTCGGTTCGTCGACTGCTGTCCACTCAGCTGACTGTCTTTTGGATTCTGGTGTGTAATTGTGAAGCCATGTCTCATCCATTGTCACATATCTACGATAGAATTCCCTTTTATTGCGGTTTAACAGTGCCAAAGAATCCTCCGAAGCATCGATTCGTTGTTGTTTTTGGTCGACTGTGAGCTCACGCGGCAACAAATTTGCACAGAGCTTTCGCATACCCAAATGTTCATGTAAAATGGTAAAAACACTACCATCTGCTACCTTTACAATGTCAGCTATTTCGTGCACCTTCAATTTGCGATCGTTCATAACCAATTTGTGGATTTTTTTTATGTTTTCTGGAATAACAGCCTATTTTGGCGTCCACTGCGCTCTGCATCTTTTGTGCTGGTACGACCACATTTAAATTCAGCCATCCACTTCTCTACCATTTGTCTCGATGGAGCAGAGTTTGGATAATGTTTATCAAGCCATTGTTTGGTCTCCACTGTATTTTTTTTCATCAAAAAGCAATGCTTTATTAAAATTCGAAATTCAGTTTTTCCATTTTTTTTTTTCAAAAACAAAAGTTGCTTCACACAAAATGCTATAACTCACGAATAAATAGTCAGATTGCTGTCAAATTTATACACGTATCGTTTGAAGGTTAGTACTAAGAAAAAATCATATGGAAAAAATTCTAGTAACGCCATCTATGTGTCATCCTACGGACTTATTGAATGACCTAGTAGATTAGGTGTTTCATGAGAAGCATGGGGTTTGCTTTCATAAGCAAAACTATCTTTCATTGTCTTTCCTTAATTGTTTTTGACGACTTAAGAAGCTCATTATATAAAAATCAATTTCTTTGGGATTTTTTGTATTAAGTTTCTAGATATTACGATGTGTGAATTCATAGGATGAGAGAATATTTGGTCAACATCTAAGTCAATATTCTAATCAACATCCTAAGTCACGAGTGTAAAGTCAATATTGATTGTTGTCAATCAATGCGAAACTTAATATCTGACGTAAAGTCAATATGTTGTTATATTTTTGGTTTAGAAATATAAGTAGAAATTTAATACAAAAAATCCCAAAGAAATGCAATTTCCAATATGTAATCATAGATGAAAGATTCAACTTAAGTAAATATGAAAAATGATGAAGTTTCAATTTAGAAATTATCTGAACATCAAAATTAAAATATTGTAACGACTCTTCGTTGGTTCTTTTAGATTATTGAACAAACACGACAGTAAAAAGACAGACCTTTAGTTAACAGAATCTCAAACTTTATTTATCAACCAGTTACAGCAACTTCCGATTTTAATTGCAATAAATTCCAGGGTCTCCAATTTATGCACGATGAACTTCACCGCTTTTCCACAATTTGAATCAATAATATTCGGAATCGTAAAATCTGTATTTACTATTCCACTAAGTTCAAATTCTTTTACTATTAGTACCCAGGCTCAAGTACCACCGATTATTCCTTATACTTGCGAATATTTAATAACACTTTTAATTGCAAAATTAAAACTGATCCTCTGATATTTTGTTCGCTTCTTTTATATTCAAAAACAAATAAGCAGAATATTCTGGTACTCACTGTAGTTGTTTCTAGAAAAAATAGGCCACTCCTCCTTTTAATTTCATTAATGTAAACAAATTTAATTTACATTAATTTATGCAACTTGTATTAGTTAAAGGGGAGTTAACTTTTACTTCATCTTTGAATGTAGAAAACATTTAGGCGGAACGTATTGGTTTTTTATGATTAAATGAAATTAACCCATTCTGGACGAAGTTTATTACAATATGTTTCGTCATCGCCGCTTTGGTTAAGTTGTGTAAGACACACGGGATTTGAACATGTGTCACTGATGAATGTAGTTCAAATCCTGACACGAAACACAAAAAAATTTTTTCTAAAGGAATTTAAGAGAAAATGAAAAGTTATTTCGAATTTCAAAATTCAAGTGATTTCCAATATGTACTTAAGTACTTCATGAGGTACGTAAATTTATATGAACTTCAAATAGTTTAGCAACAACCAGCCAGATTGATATGTGTTTGTAATTTGTTGGATCCGTTTTAGACACCTTTTTGAAACTGGAGGTACACTACTAATTTTTTCAAAAAATTACCTTTTTATATGACAAATAGACAATTTTAGTAAGGATTGATGCTAATTTCTTAGCAAATGTTTTAAAAATAACTGAAGAAATACTATCTGGCCCAGATGCCTTAATATTAGTATTAATTTGTAAAAGCATTTTCCAAATTATATTTTTACGAAAAATGATCCGCCCCATTTTGATAGAAACTACAGGAACTGGATTAGCTTGCAAATTAGGTTCCACTAATGGCTTTTTAATAATTGCGGTGAGTGCTCAGCGAAATTAGTAGCTTTTTCCGTAATAAAAAGATTTTTCTCTGCATCTATTACTATTCTACATAATATATTTTTTTTATTCGGTTTTCATCAGTTTTATTTTGGTTATACTTTCGAAAAGCGTTTTTTAAATTTTATTGCTTCTCTATATTTACTCGAAACCCATAGATCAGCCTTTGGAACGATCAATTGGAATAAACTTGCGCATACAGGTGTATTATTTCTAAAAAATTAGAAGCAGAAAAGTTTGAATTAAAGATTGAAAATAAATATAAAATAAAACAATAATATAATAATAATATAGTAAAAATTTTGTTTCACCAAAATGTTTAAGTATCAATAAGTTCTTTCCATTCACAATAATGAAACCCAAACAAAAATATTTGTTTTCCAAGGCAGACAGATTGTCCCTTAGCAACGAAGTTTTTACAGTGCCATCAGTGGCGTCATTTCACCAAAATCTTGGGGGGGGGCGAGAATTTAAATGACATAAAAAGATTTTTTTTTCGTAAAACATAACATACACATTTTTATACACACATATATTTAAAAGCATTTAATGCATGGACTTAGAAATAAAAATAAAATGCTTTTGAGCTACCATGGTTACTCTGCTAGATCTCTGTCTTCTGGTGTTGTTTCATCGAAGCGAATGCGGCCAAGTTCTGCAAAATTCCTTCATTTGTTAAAAATAATTTTAAATTAAGTATCATCTCTGCATTGTTTTAACATCAAGAAAGTAGTTTTAATTAAAGCGCTTGTGCTAGAAATTATTATGTCTTTGCTTTGTAACTGTTCAGAATGAATTTGTAAACGACAGCAGATCGTGCAGCATAAAAAAAAGGATGGTTTTTCTATACGATTTTTTAGATCTCGGGCATCCCGGGATTAAAATTTATGAGTCACGTAGTCCCAGGATCCATAAAACACCACGGTATTGCAATCCCTACGTGACTCCTCTTATGTCGAATCGTTTTTTTGTTTGTTTGTTTGTTTTCCTTTATTTGTCTCAGAGAGCATGAGTTATGTCTACCCTAAACTGACCAGAGCCACATCGTTAAAATGTGGGACAAAATGCAAATATTCTTCCAAATACTTACTAATTAGAATTTCTATTGCGAGAAAGTGGGACGGTGAAACTAGGTTATTAGGCTAGCCCAGCTAACTAGGTTGCGCATAAATTTACTATTTAATGCTTTCCTTTACTATTTGTTTACTATTTAATTCTTCAAAAAATTCTTTTATTTTAATTGGACATTGTTCAACCGTTAGGAAATGAGCTTGCCGTGGTTCGTACATTTTCAAAATTCTTTCTAGTGCTGGCATTACCGCCAGCCAGCGAGTTTCACTGTATCCAATAAGTTGGTTATGTTCGACATTACTTTTGCCACAGAACTCCTTCAACGTCTCCAGTAAAGACAGTAAAATATCCAAATTTTTTTAACCCTGCCATTTAAATCAGCAGCACTTCTTATTGCATTATTTAGAATATGGGCTGCGAATCCAATACCTAATACATTCTGGTTCAAATTCGAGTTTAGCTTGCTTTTAAATTTTCACCTTGACGTGACACTACTAAAATTGGTGTTTGTGTTATCAGCGCAAATTGCAACTAACTTTTTGTCAATGTTAAATAACAACAAGAAAAAAAAATAACAACAAAACTTGTTTATGCTACTAGAGCTGGCGGCTTATAGCAACGCTTTTTTATGTTTATCTGTATCTATATGTCTTTAAATATCATAATGTCTACTGCTAATATGCAAATTCACTCCGACTGGTAATACAATAAACTTTTGCGTCGTTATATTTTGATTTTTTTTATAAAAGGATAGTCCAATCCAATATCGTATGAGATTTTACGCAAACGTTTTCTATTTGATTGATTTGCAGGAGAACTTTTTAAATATCATTTTAAAAATTAGTATAAATTTACCTTTTATAGTAGCTTAAAACTTTTGTTAAACAAGTAAAGACTGCAAAACAATTGAAATAATTTATTTTAATTTTACTAAATAATTAATATTTTTTCTGTATTCTGTAAGTATAAGAGGTATACAGTATACCTCTTGTTCTATCTATACCTCTTGTTCTATCTATACAGTATACCTCTTGTTCTACCTATACCGAAAATCTATACCATTTATCAAGTTTTTATGCTGTTTACTTTGTTCTTTATTGAGAAAAAAAATTATAAATTAGAAAATAATAATTTTACTTTTGAGCTACCTAGCTAAAGTGTGTTTTAAACAGAGTTTGAAACGCTACTTATATCACTCCTTTACTTTGTTCTTTCAGAGTGCGTAGCTTAAAAAAAATATAACACTCCCACAAAAAGGAGTGAAAATAATAAAATATCGTTCTTGCTACTAAATTGAAATAAATATTTTCTTTCAAATACTCAAAACTTTTATTTTTGCTTCAAATTTGATGCTTTCCAACGTAAAATGCTTCAAATGATTCGTTTAATTAATTATTCATGTATTGTTAGAAAAATTAATATAAAGGATGACTAATTTTGTTCTTTTGCAAATCGAATGAAAGAACAGGAAAATGTAATCTGCTCTAAAGGAGTAAAATCGAAAAAAACAAAATTTTACTCTTACGAGTAAGAACGATATTCAAATTATGAACATTTTTATTTTTGAATATTATTTCAAAGGATTGAAATGAATGCTCGAATAAAGTAAAATTGTAAACTCTGATTTGAAAATTTAAATGTTTATGAATTTACACGGAAAACTGCGTCTTTTTAAGTAAAATATTTTGCATTTTATTTTCCATAGTATATGTACTTTCGATCTCTCGTATATACACCGGCGAGATGTTCTATAAACAAAGAAACCTTTTCGCTGGGGTAGTTCTGTTATCTGAAAAAAACTGAGTTTAGTATTTCTAAGAAAATTATAGTTAAAACACTATTTTAGTAACAAATATACTGCAATGGTTTGTTCTCTCAATATAGTTAACTCAACATATACATAACATTATACAAACTGCAAGAAAAAACTGTGAAGCCATTGCTTTGACTAAGATATTGCGCAAACTGTACGTAAGTAGATATAAGGTTTTTTGATTATTTCGATATTGCGGGCAAGTGTGGTAGAAATATTTGTTTCGTGGGACGCTTCGTGGGACAAATTTCTCCGTGGGACCAGTTTAGTTTAGTACTACCCATAAACGTGCGTAAATTTTTCATTTGATTCAAAATTGTACAATTATTGCGAGCTTCTTTTAAATCTATAAGAAAAACCTACCACAAAAAAATAATAGTTTCTCCCTCCCTGTGACTGCATAAAAAAAATGAACAAAGATTGACGTTTAGGATACTTTTTGGATTTTATTATAACCAACCAAACATATAATTTTTGCTATTTTATGAATTAAAGATTATAGTCCATATAGCGAAAAGAATTTGTCAGCAAGTTTTCATAATATACTTTGAAAATATTTGCATAACATAAAAATTTGTTCGTGTCGTTAGAAAATATTGCTTGTCTATTATAAAACATTCACTATTATAAAATCACTGGAAATAAAACAAAAAATTTAAATTACTCCCGCAATTATTTTCATTCATTTTATAAAAATTAGCACAACTATCAAGAAAACTTCTGATATGTTATATAATTTTACATTTAGAATTGTTTTTAATTTATTGTTTTTAAAAAAGTCTTGTAAAGTTTTTACAATATGATATAGATAAAAAACAAGGCCAAACAGTCAGGGTTCTCCAAATAAGTGGGGAATAATTTGGTTGTGTTCTCCTGCATGTACTTACTTTTAAGTTTATATAAATTACTAATGGACAATAACAATTGAAATTTGAATGTTAAATACTGCACTATGAACTCTCGAGGAACCCTATACTAATGAAATATTTTGTTTTCTCTGGCTCAGACACGAATATCTTGTAAACAAAACACAATCGTTCTTCTAAAAGCGATGATGCCGCCCACCGATAGATAGTACGATAGAATTTTGTCAAAATACGCACCCACGGCGTTTTTGGAACAACGATCGTGTTTTTTTTATAAAACTGATTTCATCAGAAGATTAGAAGCAATACTACCGCTTTTCGTACCGGCGGCACTCTAGTCCTTGATACAAAGAACGATAACGGCTTAAAAATTGCGGTGAACTGTACTTTAGTCGGGTTAAAATAATATGTAACGTAATAATTATATTATCAGATATATTTCAATTAATAGTATGCGATAAAATTAGTATATTAGTTAAGTAAATCTTCTAAAAATTAGACGAATTTACAAAATAACAGTGCACTGAAATTTTTATAGTGTATAATTTTACCACGATTGGACGGTTTTATTGAATCGACGTATTGATAGTATCAGATCCTTGGGGGGGGGGGGGCAATGCCCCCCCCAGCCCTACCTAATTGACGCCCCTGAGTGCCATTAATCCTTTAAAGTCTGGTTCCAAATCTTCTATTTCTCCTATTATTGACGGTGGTTTTATCGTCACTGATACAGCAAGAAAAGCCACATTGTTCACGGAACCCTTTGTTCTTTGAACTCGATCGTTTTGGAAACACCTAGAGTAATACGCCAAATTCAGTCGTCGGGAGGTAGTATGAAAGATCTTGATTTCAAAACCAAAATTGTCGAAAAAATCTTAAGAAGGTTAAATACCAACAAAGCCTTCGGTCTGGACAACAGTCCTCCTATTATTCTAAAACCATTTTAATAAGAACTTGCTCTTACTATTAACAAAATTTTCTAAAAATTCTATAAATCTGATATTTTCCTTTCGTGCTTGTCAGCCAATGTCTAGCCCGTCGCAAAAAAACGAAGAAATTGAACTTTGTAGCCCATCGTTGGAACAGCATACTTGATAAAGGTTGTGAAACGTACATTATCGCATTAGACATCTCAAAAGCATTTGATCGAATCTGGTATGCCAACCAGATCAACAAGCTCGGTACGTAGGATTTCATCCCACAGTCCCAAAGCTGATTAAAAATTGTCCGTCCAACCGTTACATTTCAGTATCTATATAGATGGCTTTTCTTCTGAGTCTAAATTAATTAACTCTGGTGTACCTCTCAGTAAGGTAAGGTAAAAATATTTCACTCCGTATCACTTACTCCACATTTATAAGTCCAATATTCGTCCTTATATGGAGTATTGTTGTCAAGTTTGGGGCGCTGCACCTGTTTCCATCTTGGCTCTTTCTGACTCTGTACAAGAGCGTGCTATACGAATTGTGGGTGATCTTCATTAAATTTAACTTCAAATCTTGATTCCCCACAACAGCGTCGTACTGTTGCTGATCTTGTTGTTTTATATAAATACTGTCACCAGAAGTGCTCGAACGAAATCAGATTCATTATGCCTCTAACATAATCTTTTTCCCTGTTTTGCTCGTCAATTGGTTTGTGCAAACAGTCAAACTGTTGCAATTACTCACTGTTATAGTGACAGCAGTGGAATTTTTTTGTTAGTATAGTTCATAAATGGAAATCTTGCACGAATCAATAGTCTCGGGGACGTTCAATCCACGAAAGTTTAGAAAAAGCGTGCGTAAACACCTCAGAACTCATGTTGTTGTGAAACCCAGATCTTAAAAGGTATCTATGTATTGTTACGACACATATTGTAATTCCTATAACACAACACTTTTTATTAAAAAAAAAATTTTTTGGACCCCCCCTAAATTTTTTTCTATGTGCGCGCCTGATTAAGCACTAAATAAAACAAAAAACATAAAGTAATACAATGTCAAAATAGTGAATAGAATGATTCAAGTTTTTTATGGTGTATGCCTCCATTGTACCACAAAAAAATTAAAAAAAATAATAATTTAAATCAAACCTATTCAACATAAATTTGTGTACTAGATGGCGCAAAATGAACGATGTGGTTTGAATTTCTCAAAACTATTTTACGTAAATTTGTTTTAGCATTTTGTAAAACAGTCATTAGGAAATATGAACTTATTTTTAAAATCAACGCACTATTGTTTTGACTCAGCATGCATATCGACTAGTTGATAATTTAATAAATATATTGAATTTCAGAGTCAACAATAACCTATCTAATTGTAAATTGAACTTAAAAAAGGGATTTAAAAAGCTCTTTTGTGTTGGAAAACATCTTTCTGATGGGAGAACACACTGATGAAAATAGTGAAGGTGAACAGAATAAAATGCTGGAAGCCTTAAGAAGGAATTTCCTACACAGATCTTTTGACATACAACGTATGTTTTCAAATAAAGTTCAGGTTTTCTGAAAAGGCTGAAAGTCTACTTACAATGGTAGTTTATATCCGTAAACTTACTTTTCACATACATTGAAGTTGTATATAAAAAACTACTCTATGCTACATTCTAAGTGAAGTGTATAGCTGACCTACGAACAGTAAATCCAACTATTTACTAGACTATTTAATAGGTTTTTCGTTCGAAATCCCATTTTATTAAATAAAAACTGTACCGGATTTTCCTTCAATAATAGTCTTTAGTGGAAGATGTGGGAAAAATTGTAAAAAACCATCAACAAAATGAAACCACAGCGTTGAGCGTATTTATTTTTCACACAGAAGCGTTTTCGTTGAGCCACTAAGGTCATCAAATTCACCACTTTAGATTGTTTCCTTTGGTAATATTTAATAAAAGAGGAACCGTCTTTTAATTAAAAAGCAACAACACGCTACAATTCGCAATGTAATCGAGTACATACCATACGTTGCAACAGAATATGTGAATTGTTTTACGCCACCCTGTATCTATGAGTAAATTGCGTATTTGGTGCTTTTGAAAACATTTTTTTAAAAAACCTTTTTGTATGCTACGGTACATCAATTCTATTCAATGCAATTGACCGAAAAAAACCAATCAAGGTTAAATAAAAATTAACTACACAAAAAAACATCAAATTGTTCCTTTCTTTAATTTAAATCCATAACGAAATTATAATATATTAAATAATTATTTGTTTTTGTAAATAAACTTGTTTTAAGTCTTTAAAATTGAAGCCGTTAATCAATTTTTAAATAAAGTTTTGGTCAGTTTGTTTATACCATTGACCTTTCAAAGTTAGATTTTTTACCAATAAATTTTATTCTTCAGTAATCTGTGAAACCGAATTTACGAACTAATTTACTATTTACGAACAAAGTAGAAATAAATAAATAATTTAGAAATAAACTAAAAACATTCGGATCAAAATATGTAATTTATTTATTCATAGCAGGCAAACTCATTCAAGTTTGTGAATGAATGTCATGATTTTTTTTGTTTATTTGGTTGCTTGATAATATTTAGCATGCGTAAAGCATACGTACTATGTACATATGTATACGATTTTAAAATCAATAAAAACCCTTTGCAGAAAGATGAAGACAGATGTCGCTTTGTGTTTTTAATTGAAAATTTATATTTGTTATGAGTAAATTTGTATTTGTTACAGTTTGACTACTTTTTCATTACACCCATTGTCACTGAATTGTTTCATTTTTCATTACGCACTAGTGCGTAATAAAAATTTTACGTAACTGATGATTTATAAAATTGCATTTGGTTGCTACAGATCTATGTATTGTTTTAAGTATAATTTACTGTAACTTACAAAATGAGAAAAACCATTTTCCATATAAAAAGTCAAGAAATATGAAAAATTATTTAAAATTATTTAAAAATAATCCAAGAGGAAAAGGTTTTGTGAGCGTGCCCGTTCTTTATATTAGAAAAATTGTATTTGTTAAAACACGAACAAATTGCTTTGTTTTTATGCAAGCACAATTAACATACGTTATACGTTTATATGTCATACGTTTAAAGTTAAAATATACGTTATAATTGAAAACTGTACAATTTGCATTATGAGATAATTCGTGTTTTCTTTTATGACGCTCACAAATAACCCTGATACCTGATAAAATGGCTGTCGGAAGCAAATGACACCGTAGAGTTAAAATAGAATTCCGAGAAGTTCTTTTATTTTCTGAGTCATCATCTGTCAAAATTAAAAAATGGCTTTACGCAAAACTATTATTATCGCTAGTATTAATACGATTAATAATTATTTATTTCAAATAAATAATATTGGCAATGATGAAAAGAATTTAAAAGACGAAACGGTTTGCATTGAATGGTCAAGAAATAACGATGTAATAATTCTTTAAATTATAATTTTGTCACCAATTACATTTTTGTTTCAATTTTGTTATAATCCTTTGTATTAATCGTTTGTATTAATCCTTTTAAACCTTTTTTTGTTATAAAGTTAAAATTTAAAAAATTTAATTTGTTTTATTAAATAAACAGAAAGGTCTCAGTTGTAATTTCCCAAGGGCGGTGATAATTCGAAATAATTTTTTGCAAAAAATTTCGAAAGCAATTATATTGATAAAAACACGAGGCCGTAAGCCGAAGGCTTTTATCAATACCACTTGCTTGAGGAATTTTCCAAAAAAATTATGAGAATTTATCAACAAACGAGGAGAATTCGTTTAGAAAATGTTTTGCAATTTTTCATTTCTTTATATATTTTTTATGAATTGGCCTACTGTGATATCAGTTAATTATTTCAAAATTAGATTGATAATTTTTAATATCCCAGTAGGCCAGACGTATAACTATTTGTTATTAGTATAAATAATTCAAATGTTATTGGTGCAATTGATTGATGTCATTACATTTTAGAGAATTTCATTGGGTTAAATTAAAATAAAACTAAGGCAAATAATTTTCATTAAAATTAGTCTGAATTCTCAATAAAAATTATTAATTTTAGGGCTCCGTACTTTGAAAAAGTAAAAACGGTACCCTATTGGTGAGACTTCGGTGTCCGTCCGAATTTCTACATAATCGATTTACTCACAAACAATAAGTGCTAACAACTTGAAATTTTTACAGTTATTAAATGTGTTTTCCCACACCTAATGATAACAAAAAAATTTCAAAAATTTGTTTTTATCTATATTTTATGGACATAGATAAGGAGATAGCAAAACAAAAGTTTTTTTTAAGGAATCGAGTTTGGTCTAGAAAAATCGAAAAAAATGAAAATATTTCAAAAAAAAGATTCATTGAATTTTCGACTGCTTAGTTTTTGAGTTATTACCGAAAACGAGTGGTTTCTTTGTTTCCCTCCCCCACCCTAAACTTCGAACATTACAAAAGAAAAAATTTTAAAAATTCATGGGTGTAGAGATTTTACTAAACCAAAACCAAAATTTTTTATTGGTTGTTATAATATCAAATGTTCATTGGAGGGGGTTTAAATTAGAAATTTTGAAAAAAAGTTTTTTTTAATCATGTCATATGTCATATGAAAGGTGACTTTTTTTGTAGTGCATAACAGTTTTTATTGTAATTTTAGAAAGCACAGTTTTCAACTTACTTAAAAAATGTAATTTTTTTTGTCCTCCCCCCCTTATCTATGAACATTACAAAAGAAAAATTAAAAAAAATTCATGGATGGAGGGATTTTGCTAAATCGAAACTAATTTTTTTTGTGGTTGTTTTAATTTCAAATGTTCATTGGAAGGGATTTAAAGTAAAAATTTTGAAAAAAAATTATTTTTGACATGTCATGTGGTGTGTCATATGAAAGGTGATTTTTTGCGTAGTGCAAAACAGTTTTTGTTGTAATTTTAGAAAGCACAGTTTTCGACTTATTTTCAAAAGTGTAAAATTTTTTTTGTCCCCCCCCCCTTATCTACGAACATTACAAAAAAAAAATTCACGAAAATTTTAAATTTTTTCGCACTTGCCTGACTTTTTTTTTATTATAATTTTTACTGAGAATTTAGACTAATTTAAATGAAAACTTTCTGTTTATTTAAGAAAACAAATTAAATTCTTTAAATTTTATCTTTATAACGAAAAAGGTAAAAGGATTAATTGCAAATTGGAAACAAAATATTTTTGTTGATGAAATTATAACTTGAGGAGTAGTGTAGGACCTTAAGTTCTACAACCCTGAATTATATGTAGATTTTAAATAAACGTAAATTAAATCATATCTATGTATGTGTGGCAAATGATGTGATTATGAGATTGTACCAGCTGATGATATCTTAAGTTCTACACTCTCTTTATTTTATATAATTGTAAAATTACACACAAAATAATACTTTGTTAAATATACTGTGAATAGATATATAAAAGGCAGTTGATATCGATTGATACAGTTTGCAAGCCTTCCGCAATTATTAAATAAAATTTAATCTTGTAACTACATTATAATAAAGTTATTTTACTACTTAAAAGGAAAAGTTTAATGTTTTTATTTTATAAAGCATTTATAAATATAGTGAAATATAATTAATAAACTATATTATGGTGACCCCGAATTGAACATACACAACTAGATAGCTCTTTTGTGGCAAGGACGCGGCACAAATATTTTACAACGCTCTGTTATTTGGAACTTGGCACGTTTTTCTATAATAGAGTGCAAACGTGCCAGGTAAAAGGTACGTACATGCTAAAAAAATAAAATTTTTGCTTTATGAAAGCATTGAACTAATACAATTTTTTTTTCCTTAATGTTTTATGGTGGAAAAACATTGAACAACGTACACATAGCTTGTACGCTAATATAACTGTACATTTACCAAATTCAATCACTAGTAATTGAAGTGATACTGCAATTAAAGTAATCTTAATATTACGTTTCAATAAAAATAAGCGAAGGACAACCAATCCTATTTGCATCAAACCTATATATATGTGTATATATTAAAGAAAAGCAACTTAAAAATTAATCAACTATAAAAACTATAAATTCATCTCTATAAATTCATCTACAAAACTATAAATCAACTATAAACATCATCAATTTCAACATTTGTTATTAATTGAAGAGAAATTATTAAATCAAGACCGTCAAGACAACAGTAACATTAGAAAATTTTAAAAATTATAAATTTTAATAAACGGTGAGTACAGTTTCATATTTTATTGGTTGCCACATATATTTTACATATATTCTTGAATGAATGTTAAATAAAGAAATGATTTATATTTATTAAAAAAAGGAGATTAATTTTTTTTATTATTTACATAATTTTTTACAAAATTTTTACATAATTTTAATTATTATTTTTTTATTTTCGAACATTGCGTTGCATTTCGTTGGATATTTTGTTTACAATCGATTTTTTTTTCTGGTTTTATAATAAAGGGAAAGAAATATTTGTCGGTACAAATATAAAATTTATTTGTTGTTAAATTTGTAACTAAAAAAGCGTAGTTCATCGCAATAAGTTTGTATTTTTGCTCTCTCTAACTAAATCGTGTATTATTGTTATCTCTAAATAAATCGGTTATTAGTAGCAACTCAACTAAATGAGTGGCTCTGAATCCGAGTCTTCTACGTCAAAACCAGGTGCAAAAACAACACGATCTGGTACGGTTTTCGGACAAGAAACTGATAAGCGAACGAAAAACTTAGAGAAAGCAAAACCTACAATGGCAAACAATATTATTTCTCTTCCTGAATTTTTGGATTCTGACCCAACATTATGGTTCCTACAGATAGAGAACATTTTTACAGCACGTGACATTACTGATGACCGTCAAAATATGCAGCAGTTTTAGCTGCACTCAGGCCTCGGGTGTTATCGCTTATTCGAAACGTCTTACTTAATCCTCCAACAACTGATTATTACCATAAATTAAAGACTGAGATTATCAGTCATTTAACTCAATCAGAACAGCAGCGGATCGAGAAACTTCTTCAAACCGTAGAAATGGGGAACCAAAAACCCTCAAGCTTCTACGATCAGCTACTACAAATAGCTGGTGATTCCTCTGCGGTAAATCCAGAGCTCGTTAGAAAGCTTTGGATCGCCCGACTCCCAATTAGTGTCAAGCCTGTTGTCGTCTCAATTAAGAGCGATGACATACTAGACCTCCTGCCTATCGCGGACAGAGTTTGGGAAGCAGTACGTGATCCCACTACCCCTTCTTGTGGTAATATTGATCGTTCCTCTATTGACGCTTTTAATCAACCGTCAACATCTACAAGAAACGATAAGCAACCACAAAGTTCACTTGAGAAGATGGTTGAGCAATTAACCACTTCTCTAAATCAAATGAGATCTCGCCTAGATCGTTGGGAAAATACCAACCATCAAGCTAGGAGATCCCAATCACCCTCTAGATACTCGTCATTTCGACGAAGCTCTAGATCTAGAGGTAGATCACCTTCTTTCGGTAACCTTTGTTGGTTCCACCGAAAATTTGGACCAAGGGCTAAACGATGTGTAGGAAAATGTTCCTACAAATCGCCAAACCCTACTGAAACACCAAATTCGGGAAACTAATAAGTCCCAACGTAAATGCGGCTAACGCTGGGATTCAGACTTCAAGCCGTCTGTTCGTCCGGTGCAAAAACACCAAACTCCAATTCCTCATCGACACGGGCGCTGATGTATCAGTAATCCCATGTCGAACTTTTTCGAATTTAGTTGAAGACGAACACAATGTCCTCACAGCCGCTAATGGATCTCAGATCCACACATATGGTTCTAAATTATTGAATTTAGATTTGGGTCTCCGCAGAGAATTACGACACTCATTTGTCGTAGCGTCAGTTAGTAAACCTATTATAGGTGCTGACTTTCTGACTAAATATGGTTTAATAGTCGACCTCAAGCGCAAGCGCTTGCTCGATTCAACCACAAACTTAGTAGTGAATACTATTTCGTGTTTAGATAACACGCCATCACTACGTTTGTTTAACGTTCAGGGAATCTATGGAGGTATTCTTTCAGATTTCCCTACCCTTACACAGGAGCCCAAATTTAATGCCCCAGTCAAACACACCGTGGTACACAAAATTATTACAGTAGGACAACTACCTTTTTCACGACCTCGGCGACTGGAGGCTACCAAGTTCAAAATAGCCAAAGATGAATTTTCACACATGGCACAGTTAGGATTGATTAGACCTTCCTCATCTTGTGTATCATCTCCACTGCATTTAGTTCCGAAGAAAGAGCAAAATGACTGGAGACCGTGCGGGGATTATCGACGCTTAAATGATGTTACCATTCCAGATCGATACCCAATACCACACATACAGGATTTTTCCATGCATCTTAACGGATGCGCTATGTTCTCAAAAATTGATCTTGTCCGTGCTTACCATCAAATCCCAGTTGCTGCGGAGGACATACACAAAACTGCGATTACTGTCCCTTTTGGTCTCTTCGAATTCCTTAGAATGCCTTATGGTCTGAGAAACGCAGCTCAGACTTTTCAGCGTTTTATGGACGAAGTGGTCAAAGGACTTGACTTTGTATTTGTGTATATCGACGACGTTTTGGTGGCAAGCAAATCCCCTGAGGAACACCAAAAACATTTACGCCTACTTTTTCAAAGATTTACTGATTATGATATTAAAATCAAACTTTCTAAGTGCGTATTTGGTGTGACTTCTTTAGATTTCTTGAGCCATGAAATCACAAGGGATGGCGTAAAACCCTCCCCAGATCGAATCATGGCCATTAAAGATTTTCCTCAGCCATCATCAATTCGACAAGTTCAACGATTTGTGGGTATGGTAAATTATTATCATAGATTTATACCACACCTAGCCGAACTAATAGCTCCACTTCACGGCTACCTCGCTGAACTAGCCAAGATTAAAAAAAAGTCAGCTTTTATCTGGCCTCTCCAATGCAGTACAGCCGTTGACCAAGTCAAACTGGCGCTTGTAAACTGCACACTCTTGGCTCATCCGTTACAAAATGCAAGCTTTTGTATCAAAACGGATGCTTCAGGTACTGCAACAGGAGCAGTACTCGAACAATTAAGTAAAGGATGTTGGCAACCCTTAGGATTTTTCTCCAAAAAGCTCTCGCCTGCAGAGCAGAAATATTCCACCTTTGACCGCGAGTTATTAGCTATTTTTCTAGCAATTAAACACTTCCGTTACTTTATAGAAGGTCGTTTGTTCACAGTGTTCACTGACCACAAACCTTTGGTAACATCAATCGCCTCAAAGACAGAGAGAAGTCCTCGCCAGGCACGTCATCTTGACTTCATTTCCCAGTTCACAACAGATATTCGGCACATCTCTGGTACGGATAATGTAGTGGCCGATACACTTTCACGAACTGAGGAAATGGCTATTAATTTTACTGGGTTAGATGTTGATAAACTCATCGAACTTCAAGAGTCCGATACAGAACTCAACAATCTTATTCGAAACCCAAAAATTGTAGGATCTAAGCATAAGTTAGAACATATCTCAACCAGTCATTATAAGAAACCGATTTGGTGCGAGACCTCGACTAACACACTACGTCCATATATTCCTGAACCCCTGAGACGATCTATTTTCGATTCACTGCATAACCTTTCTCATCCTGGAACAAGAGCATCGCGCAAAATGGTCACAAAACGATACTTCTGGCCGTCAATGAATGTAGACGTTGGCTTTTGGTCTAAGACATGTTTACCATGTCAAAGATCAAAGGTCCACCGTCACACTCGTTCCGAATTCGGACAGATACCTGTCCCCACGGCCAGATTTGAGCATATACACATCGATTTGGTAGGTCCTTTACCATCTTCTCATGGATATCGCTATATCCTGACGACCATTGATCGTTTCACTCGATGGCCTGAAGCCATTCCTTTAGAAGATGGAACAGCTGAAACAGTTGCAAAAGCTTTCGTAACAAATCATATTTCTAGATTTGGTGTGCCGTTAAATATAACTTCCGATCGCGGAGCGAATTTTGAATCGAAGTTATTTCAAGAACTTTTGAACATCATTGGTTCTCACAAACTACGAACGACGGCTTACAACCCCAAAGCCAATGGAATAGTCGAACGATTCCATCGACAGCTTAAAGCATCTCTAAAAGCTCATGGAAATACAAGTAATTGGAGTGATACACTCCCACTCGTCATGTTAGGCATTCGAACTTCAGTTAAAGCTGACCTAGGATGTACTCCTGCGGATCTTGTCTACGGACAAAGCCTGAAGATCCCTGGAGAATTGTTCATACATCCAGAGTGTTCGCATCCAATTCAACCAGCAGATTTAGTTGACCAATTAAAACATTATATGCAATCACTAATTCCAAAAGATACCCGGAAGGACCCTCAAAAGAACATTTACATTCCGAAAGATCTCACGGAATGCGACTTCGTTTTCATCAGGGTGGATAAAGTCAAAACCGGTTTATCACCACCATATGAGGGTCCATACAAAGTAATCAGGCGTTTCCGGAAGAGTTTTATCATTGAAATGAAAGGAAAGAACATTTCAGTTTCAATAGACCGACTCAAACCAGCCCACATGACAGATGAAATTAACATAAAAAACAATGCAAGAAAAGTTACATTTCGGCTCAAATAATTTTTTTTTCCCTCTTTTGTAATACTTTCTACAATTAGATATTAATCATTTTTTTTTCAAAGGAAGGGAGTCCTGTAGGACCTTAAGTTCTACAACCCTGAATTATATGTAGATTTTAAATAAACGTAAATTAAATCATATCTATGTATGTGTGGCAAATGATGTGATTATGAGATTGTACCAGCTGATGATATCTTAAGTTCTACACTCTCTTTATTTTATATAATTGTAAAATTACACACAAAATAATACTTTGTTAAATATACTGTGAATAGATATATAAAAGGCAGTTGATATCGATTGATACAGTTTGCAAGCCTTCCGCAATTATTAAATAAAATTTAATCTTGTAACTACATTATAATAAAGTTATTTTACTAGTTAAAAGGAAAAGTTTAATGTTTTTATTTTATAAAGCATTTATAAATATAGTGAAATATAATTAATAAACTATAGTAGAACCTTAAAGAACTTATAAACTTAAGGAATAGAACCTTAAAAATTATAACTTAAGGAATAGAACTTTAAATAATACGAATAGTTTTAATAGAGCCGAATAAATTAAATAAATATTTAAAAGTAAATATTAGGTATTATTAATTATAGTTGATTCCATTGTTTTAATAATTTTTATTTGACATCTTAAATAATAATACTACCAAAAAATTTAGGAGTCATCGGCGTTAGTTTTAGTGCTATAAAAGCGTCAAACTCCAACAGAAAAGCGTCAAACTCCAGGGTTATGAGCAATAAAAGAACAACATATTGTTACGACTGCAGAAAAATCTAGACGATTATAGAAAAATCTAGACGATTACGGTCACTTCTAGGAAAATCAAATCAACAAAATACTACAACAGATTAATGAAATGAACATTGTTGTTGTTGTACATATTCTTAGAATTAAGGTCTATTTGTTTTATGATTTTATGAATCAAATCAACGTAACATAAAATAATCGAATATTCTAATATTTTCTCAAGGTTTCTAAAAAGTGACCTAGAAATTTCTACAGATTAAGCAGAATGTATATAAGGAAATTGTTTCTTGTAGTTTTTAATTAGTTTTATTTTAAACTTGCGATAGTGTGAAGTTAAAATTATAAAAGTGATCTTTAAATTAGTTTTGTGTAAAGTTATTTTGTAAATAAAGTTTAAAGTGTTATTAAGTAGAAATAATTTGTGTATTATTTTAAACGTTGTGTTACTGGAAATTTCTACAATAAACCGTTGGAGTTTCTGAAGCTGTTGAAAGAATATTCTAGTTAGGAATATTGTTTGCTGTATTGTTTTCCTGTTGTTGTGGAGAACAATTAAGGTGTTGAATACTTAATAAAACCTGGTGTTTGTGCTTACTAATCAGTGATCAAACTCAGGAAGAGATTTGGGAATTACGTTTATCGAATTGAGAGTAAGGCCAATTCGAAGTAAGGTTGGAAAAACGTAACAATATTTTGATACCAGTTGTCACGGAGTTAACTCCGACTGATAAAAGAAAACACGAAATGAGGTCACAATCGCCAGTACATTTGTTTAAATATGACTTTGGCTGTTGTGAAAGATTTAATCGCTAACAGTTAAGGAAAATAAAATAATATTTTCTTCGGTTAAAAAAATGTGTCATAACAGAACTTTAAGATTTATGACCTACAACAACATGCGTTCAGAGGTAATGCTTTTTTTTAAAGAATGGATAACTAAATATTAAATCCTATCACATAATAAAATATGTCATAGGTCATTATTTCATGATAAAAAGGAGAAAACAAAAATAAATAAGACACAAAACGCAATTTTTTTCAAAAATTAGCAGGGAAGGGACGTATCTTAAATGCTATTGCTAATAATCAAACTAGTGGCATATGACTAGAGATGTTAAAATACCGTATTTTATTTTTTTTGTATAATACAGGGTATTATACATTGTATAATACAAAATAAAATACCATCTATTCTGTACAAAAGTGGAATAGTCGACATACAGTGTTAGTAGTATAACAACAAAAAATTACTTTCATCACCATTTTCAATCAGAACTAACTCATTTTCTTCTAAATATCTGCCCCGGCTGTTGGAAAGAAACCCATCGTTATCTTTATTTATATTCCTTAAATGAATACTAATAAGATCTATTTATTCATCTGAATCCGATTCGCCTTGGTATCTATACTAATCACATTCATTCGCGCCGAGCTATTGTATTTATGTTTTTATTTAAATTGAAGCCTTATCATTTTCCATCGGTAAACTGTTGAAGATTTATTATGATGTTTCACATCAATAAGTTTACGCCTCGTTGTTTATTAAGACAAATAATTCTTCCAGTATGAGTGAGGCTACAGATTGGAAAAACTTTTCTGTTACAGTGGAATATGCGGAACGATGCAACATTCCGAAGATCCACAAACTCTTTGCCACTAAGTTACACAATCAATATAGCTGTCATAGGTTTCAGAATGGGAGTTTTCAGATTGGGTATTATATTTAATCAATTAATTGAAGGTATAGAAATAGTCGTCAAAGATGTAAAATTGAATGACAGAGTCCATAGCTCATAATTTTGATTTGCTGCAAAAAAAAAAATTCCCTGTAACGGTGAATAGGAATGATGCAGCATTCGATGTTTGAAATGTATGTTCTATTGATATTACAACAATTTTGTTGCGATAGAAATTTGCGAATCATTAAGAATGCGTTTCTAACTGTGACAAGGAGCAACAACCCATTTTCTTCTGCGTCGTTTATATATTCAAGAACCAGTAATACATATATATTTCGCAGTTATTAATTTTTTAAGTAATACACGCGAAATCTCAATAAAATGACAGATTACTGATTCGCGCACCACAATAGAAAACATTTTTATAATAAAATACCTTGTATTTTACTACGTTTTGGACAATACGGTATTTTACGTATGATACCGCGTATTATACAATAGTATTAAACACTTTTACATCACTACATATGACTCAATAAAGTAAAGCACTTTCTAAATCATTGAATAAAGTCCACATATGGAGATAAAGGTGCATATTTTCGAGCAAGCAATAGTGTCATAGCGAAGTGAAGTAGCGAACCGTTGATTGAATAGAGTACATCCACCAATACCCGAAATAGATGACTCTGGATAGTTATATTTCACTACTATTTTTAGTGGTATGTTATATCTCACGCATATACTCGTATGCTGATATGCATAGAGCAATTTTATATTTAGACATATAAATGCTCGATTTGTAGATATTGTAAGGTTTAATAAGAATGATTTTGTCATTTTTTTTAAATTAAACCAAAATAATTAAATTAACAACTTTTTATTCTTTCATAAGAAAATTGTAATAAAATAAATGTTAAAACCAAAACGAACAATTTTTTGCGTTTGAAACAAACATATACATAATTTTCCATTATTATCAAACTCGGTTTGAACTAGAGGTTCAAATTAACTGATTCGAATTCATATTTGTTTTTTTATACATTTTTAAAACCCAAAATAGATAATGTTTGTATATCATTTTCTACGATCTACTGTAAACTAACCTTTCGGAAATTAATTATAAAAATATCAGTAATCATTGAAGTATAACTATAAATACTCTGATTAGTATTGGGTCACGAGAGCAATTAATATTAAAACAAAATTGATAATTTGACCAGTAAGGAATATACATACATATATGTATATATTTATTGCTGATATCAGCAATTCAATGAAACAATAATAATCAATTTTTATTAAATGTTCTTGAATCTTGACTCATTGACATGATGCAGAAAATAAAAAAATATAGTCGCAAGTAGCTCTATGCTGGTAATTTCATAGCAGTTACTCTCAAATTTAAGTTTGACCAACATTTTATTCACCATTTTTCTGAAGTTTATTCCGACTCGATCAAGAACAGATTTTATCCGTGTCTGCGATATAATATATCCACTCCATGGGTGTATCTTCCATTGGAATGTTATATATTCTAAATTGTTGTACAATATTTACCGATCGTTAACTAACAAAATCATTAGAATAAAAACAATTTATAAATTATTTTAAATCGTCGCTTTAATAATGAAATAACGTATGCCATATATACGTTGTTATTATATAATGGGTGCGCTGCATTCCCCATAAGGATGTCTATAAAGTGGCATTTTAACATTTTCCAATTTTTTTATAACTGGGGGTGAAAATTAATATATTGTTAATTAACGTACATGCAAATTTGAATTTGGTTAAATATTGAAACAGCGTAAATGCATGTACGATATTTCAATTCCTACAGAATAATAACTTGGGTAAAATCAGTGTCGTATACTTTACATACATTACGATCGCCACACGAAATGGTAAATCTAAAATATTGTATAAGCATCATTCATTACTACATGATATGCCGGTTCATATAAATAAAAAATTGTAAGAATATTATGCGTTAGTTCAATAATAATTAGTTTTAGACTTAATCGTACTTCCATGCAAAATGAAATAACGTATATGAAATATGAAATAACGTATAGGGTACCTGATTGACTTTTCACCTCTTTTTAGGTAGAAAAGCCAGCAGGTACCAATTTGAAATTTTAATATGCTGTGGAGAAATTAGTCAAGATTAATTGATAGAAATTTTTTTTCCAATATCTTTATTCATTCAATAGTGCTGCCGATTTTACGAAAATCAAAAAATCGAAAAATCTTTAAACCCAATTATCTCGAAACTACACTTTTGCGAATACGTTGTTTCATTATTAAAGCGACGAAATATATTTAAATGTATACGAAACAACATTGTACGTCGAAAGTATAATAATTTTAATATAAATTAAAGTCCAGGTATTAATTTGACGAATTGTTCCAATTTGTAGTTAATATAAATAAATAATTAATTAATGTATTATAAATATTGTTTTATTATAATGTTAAATCGATAACGCAACTGAAAGTTGTGTAGTTTACATATATTAATATTTTTTTAAAAATTAGTATAAGAATTTTTTGAGAATTCATAACTTCTGATTATCGAGAGTTGTAAGCTTTCTAAAAATATGTTTATTAGCACTAGAAAACTTTATTTAAGCTATGGTAACCCAGAGTCAAAATTTGACTCCTTAATTCTAATAAATTTGCAAAACTTTCATATTTTGTTAAGAAAAATTTACACACAAAGTCACACATTTAATAAAAATAAAACAACCAATACCATGAGTTTTGTATATTTCACATGGTGCACTTTCCATAATATCTTAAAAAAATTGAAGCTATTATTAATTTTGAAAAATGTTTTATATTATGTGACTAAGATGACAACTAATTGATTATGATGTCAATAACCTTGTTCGCAGTTTTTATTGTCCTCATATTGTCAAATAAAAATTATAAATATTTTGTCTACATTTTCGTAAAAATCTAAAAAACTAAGATATCAATATCATCATTATAAATAGCTGACATGATGACCAACAAAATGATATGTCAATAACATTGATATCATTTTACATTATCATGACATTTAAAAATAGTATATTATTCAACAGGCATATAATAACAAGCCGCCATGTGAGAAGCTTTAATCAGCCGATATGCAAATGTCAGTCAGTATATGCAAATTAAATAAGATAGTTTGCCCTCGACGGTTAAATTTCATTTTTTTCAATCATAATGCCACAATGATTACGTGACGTGTTATTTTACCCTACTATGGGTTAAAATTTACAAATTTCTAGAGTGCAAAACAAAAATTATTTTCCTAACCGAAGGCAGTATTCTGTGAGAACAAAATAGTATCTACGAAAGCCTGGAGTATTAAGACAATTCTTTTTAAGACGATTTCTTAAAGATTTTTCTAATCTATCCAGCCTCACTGTTAACAAGAGCCGACCAGACGGCTCCTGATGGATGACTCCTAAAGGAAATATCAGGCCTGGGAAATATCAAGTAGCTAAAGGACCCAGTTGTCGCGTATGGTTGCATCATTGTAATTATGGCACTAACCGAAATACTCCAACAAGCTTACTAATAACTTATCTGTGGAAAAACAATGCGCTTTTAGGTAGATTTCATATAAAAATCTACCTATTGCAATGTCCGTCATCTCGGAATTTCGGAAAAATTTTGATGCCAAACGACTATATATGTAAAGCGGAGACGGAAAAACAAAAAAAAAAAAAAATTATATATATATATAATATATATATAACGATATGAGGTATAACGGAATTTAGCGGCACTCTCACGGTCGCATTTTTCGACTTAGACCAAAAATTTTTTCTGAGCGTGTTGCGGCAAACAATCTCTTGGATAAGTTCGATAACTGGCCATATCCGGGTACAGGTTAAGAGTCTAGAGCCTTAAAACTGTCAAAAACAAAGCGTTATAACGGCCGTTTGGGGCAAAATATGTAAACAAAACTTATAAATATTAATTATTTGAACATATTTCTATCATTTTTTAAAAAGCTAGACATCTGCAATAAAAGGTTCTTTAGCTATCTGCAATAAACTGTGTGAAGTACAACGGCATTTAGCGGCACTCTCACGGTCGCATTTTTTCACTTACGCTAAAAATATTTTCTGGGTATGTTGCGGTAAACAATTTCCTGAATATGTTTGACAATTGGCCATATCGGGGTACAGGTTAAGTGCCTAGAGCCCAAAAACTGTATAAAATTTTGTTTATTTTTAAATTTTGCTTAATACTTCTGTTTTTAATTAGTGTTTTTTATAAAGTAATCTGATAAATCCGATTCTAATTGCACACATAACTGTCTGATCCCGAAATCTACCTATTTCTAGCGGATATACCTGCCGCTCGGACTTTTTAACTGAAAACTATTGACAATATTAACATGAGCCCAAAAGTGCGAATAAGACATAAATCCTCAAAACACAGAGTCAGTTCTTTTTATTTCTATAAAAAAACTTTTGGCAGTGATTCATCACTCCAATGAATTCAGCTTGGTGCTACTTAAACAACAGAAATATGACAACTCCAATTTAGTTTATAGTCATATTATTATAGACAGAGAGGTAAGACACGAAAAAGTGAAGGTTTAAACTGCATTCAAGTGTGGAATCAGCCTATGAAATAGGTACATACTGTACTGTAAAAACTAGGTACCAAATATTTATTACCATTTGCTACGTATCAAATTAGGTCCGCAGCAAATAGGTATTATTTTTACGATGCAAACATTAAAATTTAGAATGAAATTTAAAATAAAATAAACAAACTTATTTATATAATGTACATTTTTGCACGATCAAGCGAGTTTGTTTGTTTACTGATTCGTAAATAAACATAGTAAGTTTTGTTTATCTACTCCTATCACAGTAAATTATAAATTACATCACACTATCACATGTAAATTGATTATTTCAAATAGCGTGCGGTAAGTAAAAAATAGCGTGCGGTAATGGATTTGTGGCAATAACTTCCCATAATATTTTAAAGAAATTTAACTCCTGCTTTTTTGAATATAAAAGAAGAGTTGCCTGGAATGATAAAACTTTAATTGTCATTCGTTTTTTCATTATTATTAATGTTTTTTGTTTTTCCTTATTAACTACAATATTGTTAATTAATGTAAAATCTTTTAATTTACAAGTTTTACTCCATCTTTAATATATATTTATATTAACACACCATTACTGAATATACAATAAAAGATATTGTGTCTTAAGAAAAAAATCAATTTAAATAAATTATAAGTTTGAACATTGGTAAATTTTTCATTTCCTCGTTATTTTGATTTGAATGATTTCCTGAAAAATAATTTACCAACAGAAGATTAATTAGTGCATTAATTATATTAAACTATTTAAAGAATTTAAATAGTGTATCATGTTTAATTATATCTATTAAAAAAAACATAATTTCGAAGCGTTGAAGGGAGTTAAAGAAAGTATAGCAACTCGAACAGTCAAGCAGTTTTAAAATTTATTAAGTGAAGTTAATCAACAAAAAAAATCAGATACGATTCGAGACAGTGTAGAAATTTGTTGCTTGAACAAATCAATTTTGAGAGAATTCAATTGAAGCGAGAAGAAAAATTAAGCAATTCGTTATCTATCTCTACCACATCAGAAGAAATCTATTTGATTCCTGGCATAAATTTATCCGACGCAGCTTTTCCTCTAGAGGAAAACAAAACCTCATCTCTATCTCATCATCACACAACGCCACTAGCAGTTTCCGGACAACTCTAAGAAGCTACCAAAGATTTTCATATATATATTACCGCACGCTTTTAATAAAAAGAAAAATTTTTATTTCAAGAAAAATTTGATTTTTAAAAATTAAATAAGTCAATTCATTTTGACACAGAATAATGCAAAGCCTGCCACAATTTGTAAACTATTTGCATTTAATTTATAATTAGTAGTTCATTTTTTCAAGTAATTATATGCGTTTGGGCATTAAAACAAAGTCGTAGAAAAAGTATATAACAAATCTCGAGTTGTAAAGCATTTTCCATGCTCGTGAAGATACTGCACTCGACGCTACGCGTCTCGTGCGCAAAATTTTCCCTCGCATGTAAAATGCTATTTACAACTCTAGATATGTAATATACTAATTATGTTTCAAGTGATTTTCTGATGCCTAGAGCTTAGCTGATGTTAAGAGTAAAAAATTTTAGCAAAAGTATAATACAGTTTTGTTACAGATTTGTTTAAAAAAATATGTGGAAATTCTGTTTTTTCCAGAGCTTACAATTTTATTTTATTCGAGCACACATTTCACTCCTAAAAGTATTATTCATAAATTTAAATGTTTATAATTTCAAATTCGTTCAAATTTTAGTTTTTGGATTTCGAGTACCCTTTCGTCATCCTTTTTATATATTTTTATAAAAATACATGAAAAATTGAATAAAACATTCTCAAAAACTAACTATAGAAGCAAAAATTAAATGTTCGAGTATTTGAAAGAAAATATTTATTTCAATGTAGGAGCAAGATCGATATTTTATTATTTTTACTCCTGTATTTAGGAGTGTTTTATTTATTTTATGTAACTCGCTCTCAACGAACTGAGTAAAGGAGTGATATAAGGAGCGTTTTGAACTCTGTTTTTTTTTCACCAAAAACAACGAAAAATGAAGAAGACGCACTAAAAATTAAAATTTTATCAATTATCATACCTAAATAAAATCAAGTAGTATTTTATTTGCGCAATCGGAATTCGGATTGAACTGTCAATATGCAATTTTCAAATAAAATGGACCATAGAATTCGATTCAAGGTTTTTCTGGAGGTTGGTAGTACTTGTTCAGGAAGTAAATAAGAAATATAAAAATCAGCAAACTTGTTTATTTAATTTTTTATTATTGTTATATATTGATAGTTCTGCGTGTTAATATACTTACATTACTTATACTTATTATACTTACATTTTTATTAATAAATACTAAAGTCAAATTGTCAAAACTTTAAAATTTTGAAATTCTGACAACTTTTAGAAATAAAAAATGATGGATAGCGAATTACGTGTTAAGTAATGAGTACGCGTACTAAAATACAATTCTGACTTTTCAAAACCAACTATTTTGTCAGATTTGAATTTGGATTTCGATACATGAAATTGTTAGTGTAATATGGCAAATAAAATACTAGTCCCTGGGCCTTCACCTAAATAATTTTGTGATTACCACATATTTTATACTTCGTGATGCGCCTGTCCTTGACGAGCCCGAAAACATTTGTTCTGTGATTTTTTTCAAATCGGCCGCTTTTGCTTTCGGCAAGCTCCGAAAAATGCCGATTGCCCGGGATCTTGTAAATATTTGTTTTTTTTAACTATGGGGGTTGGAAATTTGATTTAGAACACAAGGGTAACCTTGTCCGAAAAAAATTTGTCTGCTATTGTCTAGTCCGACAACCCAAACATCCAAAATGTCAGTTGTCGGACTCGACAATAGCAAACACATTTTGGTCGGACAAGCTTACCCTCGTATTCTAAAACAAATTTCCAACCTCCACAGTCAAAAAAAATAAATGTGGTAGCAAATTTACAAGATCGCGGGCAATCGTCATTTTTCGGAGCTTGCCGAAAGCAAAAGCGGCCGATTTGAGAAAAATCATAGAACAAATGTTTTCAGGCTCGTCAAGGACAGGCGCATCACGAAGTATAAAATGTGGTAATCACAAAATTATGTAGGTGAAGGCCCAGGGACTATACGGCTTGAGTTACACCAGCGCATCAAATTTAAAAAGTATGACGGTGAAAACTTCTATTTGATACTGGTGTAAACTTACTATGAGTAAAATCACAAAGCTACTAGAACAGCGTAAAGACGGATAGTCGCATACAAAATGAAACAGAATGCCATACAAATTTGACATCAACAAATTCTGTTGCTGTCAAATTTGTATGCAATTCTGTTTCTGTTGTCAATGATAATTTAGTCAACTTTTTTCTTCTATTGTCGATTTAGTAAACGATATTTTGTTGCTAAATATTTGTGAAAATATTTATACGTTTGACAATAACTGACAACTTAATTAGATTAATTTAAAATAAAATTCAGCCATTTTATGAAATTCAGTTTAAATTTACCAGCTAATTGGAACCCAGGGTTAATTAAATAATTGTTGTCGATACTACTCTCTTGTGTTTTAATGGTTTTGTTAAACTTTTTCAATATTGTTTTCTTGGATTCTTAACATTTTTGAATCATGTGTGTGATACTAGTATATTGTATTGCGTATTTAGTGCATTAGATAATAGATACGAAAAATTATTTGTTAAAGATAAGCGTTAATGGTTGCCGTTTGATAGTACGCCGCTTACTGTTAGATATTTTACCACTCATCATATTTAATTTGCAATAGAATCGCAAAAAATGTCAAAATGATAAAAGGAGAGTGGTAAGATTGAAATGAAAAGAAACGTTTAACATTTCAACACAATAAGATCAGTAATTGAACCTTGCATCGTTTATTTAACGATCTGACCCAGTGGCGTAGCTAGGGGGGGGAGGCGGGGGGGGCGGTCCGCCCCGGGTGTCACCCGTTTTGGGGTGACACCTGACCGTAAAAAACTTAAACAAACCATCACAATGTTTTCAACGACAAATCACTTAGAAACCATTTTAACCAGGTTATCCATATAATTTTAATTTTTAAATTGTGATAACTTATAAATGTGTCCTATAAATATGTTATTGGTTCAAAAAGAATCTATTCTACTTTTAACAATATTAATCGAATCAAAATGTTGAGCATTGAATACCATCACCACAATTACTCAATAGCTTTGAATATTCCTATAGATACCATATTGACTTTTTTCTACGGTATATTATTTAGTATGCAAGAATGATTCCTTAATGACCAGGTCTGAAAACACATATGCTGAATAATGTATAGGAAAAGTGGTTTACTTCGATAATGTGGCACCCTTTGTCGATAGGGTGACACCCTTGAGTTACAATGTCTCTATTCCAAAATTATTTCTAAAATATCAGCTTAACTTTACTATATAATATATGTTTTACATTTCAAACAAATTAATTGCAAACACCTAAGGAAACTAATAAACAATCAAATCACCGTGTTTGTAAATGATCTCAAAATAATTTTTTTTTCCTTTATCTTGAAACCCAAGGAATAAATTGGAATATATCGTTTTTCAATGGACACAAAAATAATTACTGTGGAATAAAATGCCAGTTGTGCAATTACTGCAGTTTTGCATATTTTTATAGGTAGATACATACTCATACTGTTTGTTTTCAGTTTTATATATTTATATATTTGAATTAAATGAAAGTTTATCATTTAAAATTAAATTTTGTTGGGTTTTAAATCCCTTGTAAATTTCAAACTCATCAAGTGATTCTTTTAGAGATCCTTGGCTAGATAAATGTAAAGACTTCAAAGTTTTTTTTTAAAGTGGTGTAGCTATTGTTATTAACTTCCCGATATGGGAAGTTATTGTTTTTGGGTCGATTTTCGAAATCGGAATTTTTTTGATATCTTTACGTTTCATGACCTCCTGAAGCTGTTTAGACTATTTTTAGCTGGCAGTCTGTATGTGTGTGTGTGTGTGTGTATGTATGTGTATATCGCTGTGTGGACAATTTTTGCCCAACGCTTTCTCAACAACGGATGGGTCGATTTTAACGAAAATGGTCGCAATCGATGTATCTTGTCGTAACTTAGAGCCCAGTCCTTTTCTAGCCCAGTCCTTTTCTTTTCTAGCGAAATTAAATCATTTGTTTTTTAGTGGTTTCCAAAAAACTGAAAATCATCTCTTGCAAATATCATGAGATTAATAAATAATGCTATCAAGGTCATGGAGCTTCCATATTGTTTGTCATCATGTCAGACATTTATAATGACATTTGTATAAACAATTGAGCTATCTTAAATCGAAATGAAGAAATTTTTAACACTTTACCACTTCACAGTTACAGAATTAGGCTGCAGGTTGGCCGAACTGTAGTATTTAAAATGGATAACAATAATATGAATTTAGCTACGGTTAATTGCTATGGTAAAATGTGAACGAGCCTTTATTTAACTTTCATAACTCTCTTCTGTCAAAAATAAAAAATGATGTAACTTCCGTATTATTGACAAAACTTGTAAGACGTGTTTGTATTTTAATAAAGAATGTGTTCTAAAATAAATAATAAACTAAGTGTATCTGTTTAAATTGTGAGAATTCCTGGACATCTTATTATAAATTAAAACTAGCTATAGTCAACTATCACTAAGTTTATACCAGTGCCTAATTTACTACGAATCAAATTTGCTAGCCGTTTCACCATCATACTTTTTAAATTTGATACGGTGATGTAAACCCTTATTAATTAGGTATGACGTTTTTATATTTAGCGCGTCTTTTTCATTGTTAGTTTTTTGGTTAGAAAAAAAGAATTTCCACATATTTTTTATACAAAACATATGTAAACTGGCTAAAACTCTTTTACTTTTAATTTCAGCTAAATTTACATTTATAAAACTCAGTTGATTTATTTTATTTTAAGCATCATACCAAATTTTAGTGTTTATACCAAAAAAATAATAATTAATGCCTATTTGCTATGTACCTAATTTGATACGTAGCAAATCATCCTATTATAATATCCTCCCAGGAGTTACTGTTATGATTGTGTTGATATAACACGTGTCATATTGAAGTTCGGATAAATTTCGGAGAATTTATTCTATGCTGCAAAGATCAGAAATGGTTCTTTTCAACTATAGGCTAATTCTGCTTTATATTGGCTAATTCGAATTTTACTTTATATTCTTTGAGTTTTGACCCATTTTATTGTAAATATTCTATACATTTATTTTAATTGTTTCAATATTCATGATCATATTTGTTTATGATTTATGTTCGACTTATTTTAGAAATTTATTAAAAAGTATTAAATAATTTTCAATTGAAATGAAATAAATTAATTTGTTTGTACGGAAAATTTATTTTATTGGATTGAAGTATATCAATTATTTTATTAGTTACGTTGTTGCTATAAATAGATTGCATGTTTGTTGATATTTAATTGTATTTATTAAAATAATTTAGCAACCGTTTCTGTAAGTCATTAAGATATGCGAAAAAATTGTAATATTGAGATTGTAGTTTGAAAAAAAAAACAATATTCAATAGGGAAACTGTCATACTAGTACATTTATAGAGCAACCGTAATTAAAAGTAGTTGCATATGTAATATTAATTTAAAATTCATAGTTAACTTATAGACCGAGAGCCCGCGACGGCCAGACCTTCGTTATTTTATAAAATCTGAAAGTTTCTCTGCGCATACCCCCTACTGAGGTAGGAACGATTAGCGACATATGAAGTTTGGATCATAGTGGCTTTGGCAGGGAGCAGGTTCCAAAGGGACCTCCAAAGTTTCGTGAAAGTATAAAAGCTAATTTTTTTATATATTCTTCGGGATAGTATTAGAAGTCACATCACCCATTGCCAGACACTTACCATCGTGGAAACCCCGGCCAGACACCCTTTGGAACCTGCTCCCTGCCAAAGCCACTATGATCCAAACTTCATATGTCGCTAATCGTTCCTACCTCAGTAGGGGGTATGCGCAGAGAAACTTTCAGCTTTTATAAAATAACGAAGGTCTGGCCGACGCGGGCTCTTAGTCTATTACGTTTAAGAAAATGTTTTTCTTTTTCCACAGGGCAGGAAAAGGTTTTTGCCGTCTGGGCTGGATCAGTTCAAATAGGAGTGCCACAAACAGGGCTTAAATAGAACAACTTTATTTGTACCTGTTTTTTTTTACTCCTAACACTCATAATTTACCATATTTGGTTTGGTTAAATTTGAAAATTAATTTGTTCCTACTTATTTTCAAAATATCAAGTAGTCTAAGCGTTCAGTTTAAAATAAAATAAATGGAATGTTACGTTAACACGGTTCCAATTAGCTGTTAAATTGTACTAAAAGGCGAAAAATTGCTTCTGATTAGAGCAATTAAGTAAATAATGACGATTTCTCAGGTTAGAGTAAAGAAAACTTTATTGAGCTTGCCCTATTACATCCTTATCCTGTGCGGATTCTAATTGGGCATGATAAAATCGGTTACTATAACCGTCTGTACGGTCGTGATACCGTATTTCTCTTACCACTTTGTTCAATTTCACCAAAAAACAAATAACCTCTTTTCGGCATGTAATAAACTCAAATTGTTGTTGTAGATAGGGAAATGTTATCGTTGAAGCAACGTTAACTAAGTCTTGAATTTTAAATTAGCAGTTACATCAACTTTAATAGAGGTTTCAATTGTACTCCTGTCATGGTTTTGGATCGTGATTAGTATGACCTGAAACCTAGGAGCAGCTAGAAAAAATATGGGTCGGAAACTGGGCTCTTTAAACCATAAATGGTATTATATTGACGCTGTTTGTAAACAATAATGAATAACAATGATGCTTATGATTGAAAACGCGTGGAAAACGCAAAAGTCAATGAAACGTGATACGTAGTACATTGGTATGATTGAAAACGCGTGACAAACGTTTTATTTCGAACTTATTTTTTTTGTATGATTGAAAACGCGTGATATCCGTTTCTTGTACAAAATTGAAACTTTAGATTAGTCTTGCGTTTAGAATAATTTTAAAACTTAAAAATGTAAGTTTATCTTTTTATTTATTAATTTCGAGTGAAACATGAACAAAGTTTTAAATTTTAAGCACATTTATTATTTTAAAATTTTACGAGAAAGATTATTAGGGAAAAAATAACAAATCAAAAGTAGTATTGTATTAGGAATTAGTAAGAAAAATGAAAGCGAGTCCTGAGTCCTATTTTATTCAAACATTTAAATTTTTTAAACTTAGCAATGAACACAATGATGTTTTTTTAACAAACAATTAGATCTGACAAATAACAACAAATTATTTTGACAATCTGACAGTTTTTTAATTTCGAAAAAAAATTCGAACTAACTTTTTATCACGCGTTTTCAATCATACCTACATTAGGTGAAGGTGAATAATCTTAACCGTGTGATGCATTTTCCGTGCGTTTTCAATCATAAACCCCAATACAATTAAATGCGTCAAATCTCGATAACGACTACATTATCAATAAAAAAATATGTGGCAATGTTAATTGCTTTAATCAGTAACAAGACTGTTGTTGATATTGTTTTTTGATAATGTTATAATTAAAATACTTAAAAACGATTGATCGAATCGTAATTCGATTAATATCAAAACAGTAATCGTGTTTTGATTTGCTAATATGTTTGCATTTGCTTCTTATACTCATTGAAAACAAAAACAACTTATCTGGGAAACCTGATTGTTGATAAAACTGGTCTAGTATTAAGTCAATAAATAAGTCAATAAACGATAATTACCTTAACCAATTTGATTTTAAATTGGTTAACGTTTGAGCAATATTGATTTTCTATAATTTTAGTATTAGTTTCGATTTAAAAATTCGAGAGGTAGGTCTAGTACAAGAAATTGGTTAAAATTAGTGTAAATCTCTATTTTAACCTTTTTGAGGTTATGAAGTAAATTATGTTCCAACACTAGAACCGTGCATTTAGCAGTTTTAGGGCCAGTTTCACCATCCTCAGTTAAGTTAAAGTTAAGTTAAATTAAACATAACTGCCACTTAACTGAAGGAAATGGGTTTCACCAGTCTCAGTTAGCTAAATATTAAGTTCATTTTGTATCATTCAGTTATCTCTCGGTTAAAGTTAAGTGGCGGTTAACTAACTTTAACTTTAACTGAGGATGGTGAAACTGGCCCTTATTATATTATTATAAAGTATAAACTGAATTAACTAATTATTCAGTGAGGTTCGCAACCAAAAAGATTCTACGTTGTAGAGATTCAAAAACCTTTCATTTGTATGTTGTAAGGGTTCAAAATACAAAAATTCAAGAGCAATCCTGAATGAACAGTATGAAGCGTTATTAGCTATAAAGAAGTAACTAGTATTCTTAACCGCAAGAGGATAAGTTGGAGTGAATTCATAGATACATCTTAGAGAATGAACTACAAAACTAATGTAGTGTTTTAGAGCCCAGTCAAATGTCCTTTACTATTCAAAAAATTGGTAGCTTCTTTAGCGATAATTATAAATCGATAAACTGTAAAAAATGATGCAAGTAAATCCATAGTTTGTTGCAAAGTGAAGAAAGTGGAAAGTCAAATAGCGCAAAAAGTGAAATGACACTGCAAAGAAATACTGAAACGAAGTTTATATATAGTAAATATAGAAAAAACTATGAAAAAATGCAACCGAATGTTGCATAGCACCACGCCAGGGTGTTAATGGTTTCGGCGAATGTAAATTTTCTCACACACATTAAAAAAGTGAACGGAGCATTAAATATCTAGACTGCTTTCAAAAGAGTTCGTTTCACGATATAATTTTTATTGATACGGCGACATAGTTAAAAGTATTCAACTGGAAGGTATGAAATAGACAACATTCATTTTGCAGTTTGTACGTTTCCAAATAAACTACAAATACAAACTCAATGATATTTATTCAATTCAATTTAGATCAAAGCAAAACTGTTCAAAATCTGTAATCACAGCTGCAGAGAAGACATGCTAGTTACCATCTGAATGAGTCATATAAGAATTTTTATTTTACAGAGAAACTAAATAGGTTGGTGGTAGGTGAACCATAGCAGAAAAGAACCCTGATAAATTGTTCTCCAGGTCAAATCTCTATTTCACAGCTGTTAATTTTATCTGCAAAAATATCTTAACAACATCCAGTTCGTTAACTAATATTGACTCAAATCAATTACTAATAGAATGAGGAAAACGAAAACAGATAGATCGATATCTACACAATAATTTTAGGAGTGCAAATGTCAGAGATAGAAAGCAAAAAAAAAAGGAAGAGATATAATTAAATAAGTCGAAATATTTAACCAATTATTATTATAACCACTTCTTATTTCTATGAATTTTTCTTGATTGTGTTTAAAAATAATGAATAAAAAATGTATAGTCTCAAAAGTATATTGAAGATATCAAACCAGCGTCAAGTATTATTCCAAACTTCGTTTTAAATGGCATATGATCTTTTTCAATTGCTCAATTTCAATCTTCAATTACTTTGAATATCTTCTAGATACCAACATGCCCGTTAACTTTTACTGTATAACATTCAGAATGATTAATTTACAATCAGGTTTGAAATCACATGTACAGAGAATGTGGAATCCGTCAAAAATTGAAGCCGGTATCTTTGTCCTGTTAAGTGAGCATTTTTGCCACTAGGCTTAAACACCAACCTAAACTCAACATAAAACAAAAATTATTAACAAAACAAATTGAACAGTTATATGTGCACAAACATTTAACATAAACAGACAAATTACAAAATAAAAAGAACCACACGAAGATGCTTAAACTTAGCAAATATATTTCAAAAATTTGTATAATTTTTTTTAATAAATCGAACTTGATACATTAATACTTTTAATCAAAATACTGATAGGTAACCGATGTGGACAATTATTACTCATACGCATAACATTATTCATAATTAAATTAACTAAAATAATTTAATTAAATATCATCAATCTATAGCATTAAATGGTTGTAGTGAAGCTTGCCCAAATATAATAAATACAAAATTTCCAATAAAATAAACTCCCGCTGATATAAAAAATACTATACGCCATTGTAAATGATCAGTCTATACATTTATCAAAAAATAACTTTAATTTAAAAATATTTTTTATTAAATTACAAGTACAACCTTATCTGTAATAATGGCTCCTACTGCAAGCGGTACGATAATTGAAACAATATTTGATCCTAAATTGGTTAAACTCATTAAAGTTCCAGCATAATTTGGTGATAAGTCCATATGGTTAACCTAAAACAGAAAACCTAATATTGATAATTAAGGACGAAATCAATTAAAACAAATTTTTTACACCAAGTCCAACAAAAGTTCCACCAGAAAATGCAACAGCGACAACTATTAATGCAACAGCTATATCCTCTTGATCTGGTGATACAAAGCCTAATCCAATAAGGATTATCATTGGAATCCAATGTCCGATTGTGTTAAATAATTTTCTACTTGTCGATGTCTTAAGAATTTGTTTGTTTACTATATAATCCGACATGAAGCCAAAAACAAAACTTAAAACCCACTTTGCAAAATATGGAATTGAGGATAATAGTCCATTGCTAGATATATCAAAATTTAAAATATTTTTCATATATGTTGGCATATTTGTTAGTAACGTCCAAAAGCCCCAGTTATGACAACAATAAACAAAAATTAAAGACCAAACTGGAACTGATGTTAATATTTCTTTCCATGGAGCTTTTAGTGTATTTCCAACTCTTTCGTCCACTCCATTACAGCTTTCGATATATTTTCTTTCTTCTCCAGATATTCGCTTACTGTTCGATGGCTTTGATGCTCCATAAAAAAACCAAAACACCACCCATACTAAGCTAAGACTACCAGATATATAAAATATGCTTGGCCAACCAATTAAAGATGCAATAACTCCGCTAAATGCTAACGTTGCAACAGTTCCTAACTGAGATCCTGCATAACAAAATGTTGATAACGATCCACGTTCCGATGGTGGTACCCAATTCGATAAAAGTGAATGTGAACATGGATATAAGAATCCTTGACCCAATCCCATAAGGATTCGAAATACGACAACAGCTTTCCAACCGCCAATTGATGCACCGAGTGGTATTAGTAAATTAAATACTGAACTTAATGTTGTTGATATTAATAATATATTTTTCGCACCAAAACGTTGTGTTAATGGTCCGGCTGGTATTTGAACACAAACATAACCCCAAAATAAACTACTTAGAATTAAAGATTGTGTTGATATGTCCCAATCAAATGCCTAATTTTGAAATATATTATCTTATTTTGATTTGATTTTGAATTTTTAATACCAACCTCAAATTTAGGATTTTCAGAGTTATTCACCATTGCTACTATAGCAACTGACATATTAACTATATGAGAAAAGGAGACGTTGAACAATAAAAATATTTGTAATACTTGTATGTGCCTCACACCAAACCGTGGTACTAAAATAGGAAGATAAATTTTATTAGTAAACCAGAAAAGCTTCTAAAATATGTTAAATGTGTTTAGATTACCAGAACATATCTAACCACCCAGGGTCAAAAATATTCTGATCTCTTCTTGAAGAAAAATGACACCGCAGACCTACAGAGTTGGGGCCCAAACAGAGACTCTCAACATGGCAACTTATATGTCTACATCGAAATTCAACATACAATCAATGATATTCATTCGCTGTTCCAGAACAACCAAATTCAGTACTTGAAAATAGTTGAATTGTTGCAATATTTATCCGACCACGAAATTTTATTGTTTCTAGACTTTTACTAGACGGAATTAAATAAACAAATGTACTGAAATTTTTTTTCAAATAGTCTATCTGTTTTTGTTTGTTTATTCCAAATATTTCTGCTTCAACAATTTCTAATTTAGCAGATATGTACTTAGCTATTCATTTACAAACTGTTCATATTTCACCATTGAAAAATTCATAAAAATAATTTTTTTCTTTTTTACTTTAAAAAAAATCAAATTTATATTTAAAACCGACATAAATTATCAAATGATTGACAGCTTTTCACATTTTCATCTTATTATTGTTTTCATTGTAAATAACAATGAAACAACGACGACCGACGTTGGAGATTATATAAACGGCATATATGATTTATTGTAATATAATCACAAGACACAACCTATTCCGCTAAAAATAGGGAAATTTTAAAAAGGCATATTAGAAAATAAAAATAGAAAAGATGTTGGTTGGCATTTTTTTCTTTTTTGTAAAAGATTGATTTAAAGTGTATAGTTAAACTAATAATACTATCATGCATATTAATTGATTTGTTTTGATTGTTTTTAAAACAAAATTCACACAATTTCTTACTACATAGCTTTAATATCTTAAATTAATTTCTGATATCTCTTGTCTCTTAATAACAGTTGTGGAATTTAAAACCTTAACACAATATTTAGTAATAAATGCCAAAGAAAAATAATAAAATATAATGCATATTGTTTAATTTTACGACACCAAAAGAAGCCGTTATATACTTTATGCTTCACATGCATATAATGTTATTATAAAGTCTTGGATACGCGATATATAAACGCATCCATAAAAACCGGGGCGTTATGAGAGGGCATTATGAATTCATAACGCCCGCTCTTAATACACTAAAATAATATTTTAAACTTCAAAATGTTTATCCTCATGGCATACTAGACAGTTTGTTTTTGTCGTAAATTGTATTTTTGCTTTTAATTTAAAAAGTTTTAAAAAATGTTTATTAATTAATAATTTTTATTCAAATTAAATCAAAATTTTCAATACAGAATGTTACTTTTCGAAGTAAAAATGGCAATTTTCAAACTTGCCAGAAAAATCAACAGATTTACTGGAAAGATTGTCCGATACAGTTATCATTTTATTTGATATGGGGTAGGTTGATGATATTGATGGTTGTTCTTGAACATTCGAGATGATTTCAAAACTAGAAATAGCACTTGTTTCTCCTTCAGATGAACCTACAGCACTTGCAATCATGTTGGAAATTCTATTTTTCGAAGTGATGTTTTCTTCTATGTAGCCTTGTGCTTCAGTGTCACTCTTTCATTTGCCGTGCAATTTCGAAAGACGCACCCCCCTCAATTAAGAGACTCGACGAAGTGCGTCTCAAACAATGACCAGTAAACTGGTGAGGGTTTTCTAGTTTTAAGAACTTAGCAATAGTGTTTGGAACACTACCTATCGTATTTTTTCCAACTGGTTGCATTGTACACTTTCTGTTTCTATATGTAAGAAAAAAACGTGTCCCATTTGTTTTATTTGGCCTTAAATTCATATATTGTCGGACTATTTTCAGAGCACCCATTTCTTCTTCATCTATGATTGTAAAGCCTTTTGACGTACCTGTTTTAGTTTCTGGCACTTTTACAATCAAAACGGAACCTTTATCAGTTACATCCTCAACTGACATTTTTACCATTTCGTCTCTTCTTAAGCCTCCAAAGACTCCCATAACCAAAACTACCTTATGCAACAGATAAACGTCATCCGGAGCATCTTTTATGAAAGCCATAACCTGATTGCCGGTTAAAACTTGAGATTTTTTTGGCGTATAACCTCTTGATTTTGTTTTTAAAAACGAAAGCAATTGGTTATATTTTGAAATATCAATTTTTTCGTAAACTGTAAGGGTAGATTTTAAAATGGAGTATTTGGTCCACAGGGAATTCGGGGTATACTTTTCAGACTAAATAAAAAATTGAATTAATAAATTTACTTATTAAAATGTATAAACAAATTAGAATTACCAATTCTTGAAAGTATGCTAACAACACATTTTCATTCACTGCCTGTACTTTATTTCTTGATTTCCATGAACGAAAAATCCCGTAATCTTTATCATATTGTTGTTTGGATTTAATTGGCAATAAAGATTCCGTTGCTTTTTGAGCATTTTGCTTAATAAACTCTGGCAATTGCAAATCCATTATTGTTTAGGACTAATTCAGAGTTTTGATGAATAATTATTTGAAACTTCAAACTGTTTTTTCTCATGGCAAACTACGCTACAAAATTTGGGAGAATTTGTTTATAGCAACGCACAAACAACAAATAATTAATTTAAACTTCAAAATATTTATTTTCTTGGCATACTGGGATACATTTGTATTTTTTTGCATAGCAATATAGACTAACAAATTAAATTCTTTCTTAGTTTTTAGCTTATTAAGTGAAGCATAAAATCTTGTATGCACCACTGGCGTTATTGGGAATTACGCCCATCAAGCGACATCCATCCCTCGGGCCAAAGGCCCTCGGGCTAGATTACGTCGCTTTCCGGGCGTAATAACCTACATAACGCCCTGGTACATAAATAGCTATTATGGCCTCTCGGCATAGCCGCCATCTATTAAACATGTGTTGTTTTTCTTCTGACAAAATCAAAATAAAGTAAGTAAACATAAACAAAATCTACCACATTAAGAATTATTTATAAGTCATAATAAACAAACAAGCCATACCAACATAAATAGGAAATTTCTTTTTGAACATGGCGGGAACGTTACTCATATTAATTTTACAATGATGATTGTTGCAAGCACACAAAAATTTGGGTGAGTTTCGATCTTATTCTTGTAACACACATTCCTATTTTCGCTCCCTTGTTTTAAAAAACAACTTTATTTGCTTGGACAAATTGACACTAGAATGCAAAATTATGGGTACGTTCCGAAACTTTCTATATCTAAATATTTAATGCACCAATCAAATCACCGCATTAAAATATTTAACAACTATAGTTAAATAATTTCTGAACGACGATCAGTAAGTAAAATATTAAATACACAAATACTAATACAATCTGTTAAAATCGTATGTCAGAATAATTCTTTCATAAAATGGTTCAATTGAATAAAATTAAAACCGAAAAAATTAAAAACTAAGATAGAAATTACTAACCATATTGTTATAGAAAACTTGCATTTCATTCAGAATTTGAAAAATATATATGCTGCAATTTCAAAATAAATTGAACTGTCAATTTGAAATCGTTAAATTTTAAATAATGCTTATGTATATGTGTATTTAGTTTTTAACTCTACTCGAGAGCACATTTAATTTTTTAATAAATGTGGGCGGGGCGTAGTGTGTTTCTGAACGCAAACAGCTGTCAAATAGTTAAATATTAACTTTACTATTTCGTTTCTGAACGACCGTATTTAAATATTATTTAAATATAGTTAACTATAGTAAAGTTTCGGAACGTACCCCATATCATAGCATTAACTGTCAACCAACAATGTTGTACTTTAGTCAGTCAAAAGGTTTAAATAGAACAGGGTGGCTATTTTGTAGTGTTATCTCACTAGGTGAGATAAATAGTGAGATAAAAAAATTATGTTTAAATGATTTCTTTTATATAATATAATCCAGGGTTGTGCCGTAGACAAAATAGATTACTTTACATGTATAGATTACGCATAGATTACGTGTAAATTACGCGAGATATTTTCGTGTAATCTATAGTGTAAACTATAATGTAATCTATTTAATTGTTATGTGAATTCTAAAATTTTTTAGCAATAAATTAACTTTTTTCAAGATCACAAAATCTTGTTTTTGACAATATTATTGATCATGTCTTTAAAGAAAAAATTTTCAGTAGGGATAATACAACATTTCCACATATTTCTTCTTAAATCAAAATTAATAGATTACGCCAAATTTACATAGATGACATAGATTACATTACATAGATTACATGTAATGTAATTTATTTTAGATTACGCGTAAAGGAACAACCCTGATAATCTATCAAAGACAAATACTTTATCTCACTTTTTATCTCACCTAGTGAGATAACACTACAAAATAACCACCCAGATCCGTTCCGTACGCTCCGTTATATTTGTAATGTTGGTTTATATATATAAAACGGAAATTAAAACACAATGAATAGAGGGGAAAAAAGTGAAACGGACACTAAACACAAATTCAAACTTTTACGGAAGACATAACCTCAAATATTGATTAATTTTTCAACATATTTTTATACATGAAAAGATATCAACAAATTCCATAAATATAAATATAATTTAGCAGATCTATAAAAAAAATAAATATAAATAAGATATACATTTTGAAATGAAGCGGCTAAAAAATGAATGGGACAAAGCGGGTTCATTCTATGTTTTTACCTAAAGACCACGTCGTAAACATCATTTCATCATCAAATTTTGATGCTCTATCAAATGATCCTAAACATCAAATTTTATTGCTCTTACTCGATTATTGCTTTTGATCTTGAATCTCGAACGACAATTTCTTGGTTCGCAAAATAATCTATTATTTTACTTCCTTGACGCATAAACTACTATTATTTTCCTTGCTTGATGCCCCTCTTTTATTAATTCTTTCCCAATACATTATATTTTGTTGTTATTTTTAATGGATTTGGAGAGCATGTACAGTTAGTGCTTCACTTTTCAGAAGCACAGTGGCTAACAGCCTTACTCTCACATTCGATAGCCTTCGTTTGGAAAACGATAGTTCTTTTCAATTAAACTAAAATTTCATACTCTAGCATTCGATAAGTCAAGAAAATTTTTACTAAAATTTTAGTAAGTGTTGTCAGCAGTAAAAAATCGAAAATCTACCC